>OZ023328.1:2853942-2881511 GCA_964007535.1 Brachyptera risi | reverse complement strand
CTGCACAGGTCGCACGGTTTGACTGCACAGGTCGCACGGTTTGACTGCACAGGTCGCACGGTCTGACTGCACAGGTCGCACGGTTTGACTGCACAGGTCGCACGGTTTTGACTGATCGACATGAAACGTTATCTGTGAACGCAGACTCATCCACTCAGAACTGTATTATAGTTCTTAGGTCAAATCGGTTGGACCAATTTTGAGAAACTATCTGAAAGTTGAACTACTTGTTGCTATCAATTAAATCTCGTCTCGGGCTGTATGGGACCCAGCCACTTGTACGGAGACAGGTAATTGCTGACGGTTCCACTTTTTCAACGATTCCCAGAAGTGTCTTTCGAAGCTGAGAACAATGACGGGTCTATTAGGACCCTGTCAGTCTCTCTCTTACTCTCTCTCTCTTACTCTCTCTCTCTCTCTGTCGCTCTCTCTCTCTCTCTCTCTCTCTCTCTCTCTCTCTCTCTCTCTCTCTCTCCTCTCTCTCTCTCTCTCTCTGTCTCTCTCTCTCTCTCTCTTGGTAGCTGTCTGATTTTCTGTTACTAAAAAAATAAACAACAATAGTGAAGAAAAATGAGTTAAAAGTAGAAAATTTGGAATCGTTTAATCGCTATTTTGTTGGAATGAAGTTTCTCACTTCTCCAGTTGTGTTCGCTTCATGTGTCTGTGCCTATAATGCTGAGCAAATTCTGATATAATGCCGATATTAGGCTGAAAAAATGCTGATATTATGCTGATATATTGCTGATATAATGCTGATTAGATGCAGATCAAATTCTGATATAATGCCGATATTAGGCTGAAAAAAATGCTGATATTATGCTGATATATTGCTGATATAATGCTGATTAGATGCAGATTAAATTCTGATATAATGCTGATATTATGCTGATATTATGCTGATATTATGCTGATATGATGCTGATTGAATGCAGATCAAATTCTGATATAATGCCGATATTAGGCTGATTAAATGCTAATATTATGCTGATATATTGCTGATATGATGCTGATTAAATGCAGATCAAATTCTGATTTAATGCCGATATTAGGCTGATAAAATGCTGTATATTATGCTGATATATTTGCTGATATAATGCTGATTAGATGCAGATTAAATTCTGATATAATGCTGATATTATGCTGATAAAATGCTGATAATATGCTGATATTTTGCTGATATATTGCTGATATAATGCTGATTAAATGCAGATCAAATTCTGATATGATGCCGATATTAGGCTGATAAAATGCTGATATTATGCTGATATATTGCTGATATAATGCTGATTGAATGCAGATTAAATTCTGATTTGATGCTGATATTATGCTGATATATTGCTGATTGAATGCAGATTGAATGCAGATTGAATGCTGATATTTTGCTGATAATATGCTGATATTTTGCTGATATATTGGCTGATATAATGCTGATTAAATGCAGATCAAATTCTGATATAATGCCGATATTAGGCTGATAAAATGCTGATATCATGCTGATATATTGCTGATATAATGCTGATTGAATGCAGATTAAATTCTGATTTGATGCTGATATTATGCTGATATATTGCTGATTGAATGCTGATAGAATGCTGATCAAATGCTGATCAAATTCTGATATAATGCCGATATTAGGCTGATAAAATGCTGATATCATGCTGATATATTGCTGATATATTTCTGATTGAATGCAGATTGAATGCAGATTGAATGCTGATCAAATGCTGATAGAATGCTGATAGTATGCTGATACATTGCTGATATGATGCTGATTGAATGCAGATTTGATGCTGATATTGTGCTGATGAAATGCTGATAATATGCCGATATGATGATGATATGATGCTGATATAATGCTGATATAATGCTGATATGATGCTGATATAATGCTGATATGATGCTGATTTAATGCTGATATAATGCTGATAAATATACTGATATGATGCTGTTATGATGCTGATATTAGGCTGATATAATGCTGATATGATGCTGATATGATGCTGATATAATGCTGATATGATGCTGATTTAATGCTGATATAATGCTGATAATATACTGATATGATGCTGTTATGATGCTGATATTAGGCTGATATAATGCTGATATGATGCTGATATGATGCTGATATGATGCTGATATGATGCTGATATGATGCTGATATGATGCTGATATTGATGCTGATATGATGCTGATATGATGCTGATATGATGCTGATACGATGCTGATACGATGCTGATATGATGCTGATGTGATGCTGATACGATGCTGATATGATGCTGATATGATGCTGATGTGATGCTGAATATGATGCTGATATGATGCTGATATGATGCTGATATGATGCTGATATGATGCTGATACGATGCTGATATGATACTGATATGATGCTGATATGATGCTGATATGATGCTGATACGATGCTGATACGATGCTGATACGATGCTGATGTGATGCTGATGTGATGCTGATATGATGCTGATATGATGCTGATATGATGCTGATATGATGCTGATACGATGCTGATATGATGCTGATACGATGCTGATATGATGCTGATGTGATGCTGAATATGATGCTGATATGATGCTGATATTATGCTGATATGATGCTGATACGATGCTGATATGATGCTGATATGATGCTGATATGATGCTGATGTGATGCTGATACGATGCTGATATGATGCTGATATGATGCTGATATGATGCTGATGTGATGCTGATATGATGCTGATATGATGCTGATATGATGCTGATATGATGCTGATACGATGCTGATATGATGCTGATATGATGCTGATATGATGCTGATATGATGCTGATACGATGCTGATACGATGCTGATACGATGCTGATGTGATACTGATGTGATGCTGATATGATGCTGATATGATGCTGATATGATGCTGATATGATGCTGATTTGATGCTGATATGATGCTGATTTGATGCTGATATGATGCTGATGTGATGCTGATATGGTGCTGATATGATGCTGATATCATGATGATATAATGCTGATCCAATGCCGATTAAATTCTGATATAATGCTGATATCATGCTGATATAATGCTGTTTTAATGCCAATTAAATTCCGATTTAATGCCTTTATCATGCTGATATAGTGCCGATATAATGCTGATATAATGCTTATTTGATGCCGATGTAATGCTGATTCAATGCTGATATAATGCTGATATAATGCTGATATAATGCTGATTCGATGCCGATTAAATTGGGATATAATGCTGATATCATGCTGATATAATGCTGTTTGCTGATATAATGCTGATTGCTGATATGATGCTGATTCAATGCTGATTCAATGCTGATTGCTGATATAATGCTGATTTAATGCTGATTGCTGATATGATGCTGATATAATGCTGATTTAATGCTAATTCAATGCTGATTGATGATATAATGCTGATTTAATGCTGATTCAATGCTGATTTAATGCTGATTGCTGATTTAATGCTGATTGCTGATATAATGCTGATTCAATGCCAATTGCTGATATAATGCTGATTGCTGATTTAATGCTGATTGATGATATAATGCTGATTCAATGCTGATTGCTGATATAATGCTGATTTAATGCTGATATTATGCTGATTGATGATATAATGCTGATTTAATGCTGATATCATGCTGATTGATGATATAATGCTGATTTAATGCTGATTTAATGCTGATTGATGATATAATGCTGATTCAATGCTCATTGCTGATATGATTCTGATTTAATGCTGATTGCTGATATAATGCTGATTGATGATATAATGCTGATTCAATGCTGTTTGCCGATTTAATGCTGATTCAATGCTGATTGCTGATATGATGCTGATTTAATGCTGATTGCTGATTTAATGCTGATTGCTGATATGATGCTGATTCAATGCTGATTGCTGATATGATGCTGATTCAATGCTGATTGCTGATATGATGCTGATTTAATGCTGATTGCTGATTTAATGCTGATTGCTGATATGATGCTGATTCAATGCTGATTGCTGATATGATGCTGATTCAATGCTGATTGCTGATATGATGCTGATTGCTGATTTAATGCTGATTGCTGATATGATGCTGATTCAATGCTGATTGCTGATATAATGCTGATTCAATGCCAATTGCTGATATAATGCTGATTGCTGATTTAATGCTGATTGATGATAGAATGCTGATTCAATGCTGATTGCTGATATGATGCTGATTTAATGCTGATATTATGCTGATTGATGATATAATGCTGATTTAATGCTGATATTATGCTGATTGATGATATAATGCTGATCTAATGCTGATATAATGCTGATTGATGATATAATGCTGATCTAATGCTGATTGCTGATATGATGCTGATTCAATGATCATTGCTGATATGATGCTGATTCAATGCTGATTTAATGCTGTTTGCTGATTTAATGCTGATTCAATGCTGATTGCTGATATGATGCTGATTTAATGCTGATTTAATGCTGTTTGCTGATTTAATGCTGATTCAATGCTGATTGCTGATATGATGCTGATTTAATGCTTATTGCTGATTCAATGCTGATTCAATGCTGATTGCTGATATGATGCTGATTTAATGCTGATTGCTGATTTAATGCTGATTGCTGATATGATGCTGATTCAATGCTGATTGCTGATATGATGCTGATTTAATTCTGATTGCTGATTCAATGCTGATTGCTGATATAATGCTGATTGCTGATTTAATGCTGATTGCTGATTTAATGCTGATTGCTGATATAATGCTGATTCAATGCTGATTGCTGATATAATGCTGATTCAATGCTGATTGCTGATATGATGCTGATTTAATGCCGATTGCTGATTTAATGCTGATTGCTGATATAATGCTGATTTAATGCTGATTCAATGCTGATTGCTGATATAATGCTGATATGATGCTGATATAATGCTGTTCGCTGATATAATGCTGATTCTATGCTCATTGCTGATATGATGCTGATTTAATGTTGATTGCAGATATGATGCTTATATATTGCCGATTTAATGCTGATTGATGATATAATGCTGATTTAATGCTGATTCAATGCTGATTGCTGATATAATGCTGATTCAATGCTGATTGCTGATATGATGCTGATTCAATGCTGATATAATGCTGATTTAATGCTGTTTGCTGATATAATGCCGATTCAATGCTGATTGCTGATATGATGCTGATCTAATGCTGATATAATGCTGTTGTCATGCTCATTTAATGCTGATATAATGCTGATATCATTCTGATTGTCGATATAATGCTGATTTAATGCTGATATCATTCTGATTGTCGATATAATGCTGATTTAATGCTGATATAATGCTGATTTAATGCTGATATAATGCTGATTTAATGCTGATATAATCCTGATATAATGCTGATTTAATGCTGATATAATGCTGATTTAATGCTGATATAATGCTGATATAATGCTGATTTAATGCTGATATAATGCTGATTTAATGCTGATATAATGCTTTTATAATGCTCATTCAATGCTGATTGCTGATATTAGGTTGATTTAATGCTAATATAATGCTGTTATAATGCTGATATTATTCTGATCGTCGATATAATGCTGATTTAATGCTGATATTATGCTGATATAATGCTTTCATATGTTCCAGTTATCGGACTCCAAAACTACTTGAGATTCGCCAAAATCCCTTTGAAATGTCCATATTTCCACAAATCCTCTGCTGGGCTCTTTTGGGGTCCCCCCCCCCCCCCCAGACCCTTTTTTGCGCGCGGCTGATGTCCAGCTGGGCGGTTAATTCATGCAAGTAACTCACCACCATTCATGTGACTCCATTAGGGTTCAATTTGTCCATCTTCCTTGAGGGTATGGCGGGGGGGGGGGGGGGGGGGGTAAAACCCCATACTGACAATGTTAAATTATCAATTTTGGGGCACACTTTTCTCAGAGTGCTCTCAAGCTAGCTAGAGCAACAAAACTTTGATACAAACAACTTCCGCGTAGGAATTTCTTGTTGACCCAAAATATTTTGATTTTTTCGAGAATGAATCAAATGCTTTGACATTTTAGTTTAAAACAAACGTTATTTTACATTTTTCGATAAAGTCGATAGATAAAAATAAATTAATGAAAACGTGACAGGTGTTGTTAATATAGGCCTACTCATCATCCATGTTGAAAATTTCATTTCTCAACACAAAAATTGCAGGAAATGAATGTAAATGATATGAAAAAGTATAGTTTTGAGGAATTAAATGTAAAGCATTTGTTGCCTAATAGTAAAAGGTTATACATTTATGTTCAGCTACTCGCAAAATTCTTCCAACAATGGTGAACATCTTCTTCACCAATTAAAACAACAGTCTACCAATTCATAAAAACAAAGTCCCCAGTCTTTGCTGAATCCAGAACCACCAACCCAAGAACTGTGTACAGTTTCTATAATGGATAAAATGTTCAACTTTGGGAAACAAATGGGCACTAAAAGAATGAACACTTTCCGAACTAAAAACTGGGAAGCGACCAAAGGAATAATCAACTTATTAAAAAGTATATCTGATAATTATTTTGAACTAATATTATTTGTAATCATAAATCTACATCAGATTGATTTATGAAATTAAGAAATATTTTTTTTAATTTTCAGATAAAATATATTTTCTTGCTCTTCTTCAATTGTAGATATATAATAATTTGGGATACGTGTGTTATTATTCATTGCATCAATAAATAAATATATCCACCCTCAAATTCTACGAAGTTATTTAATTGTAAGAAATGCATAAAATGAAGATAAAAATGAACAGAAAGAAGTTATAGGCCTACTTACTGCCTCGTCGCCTATATAGCCGATACTACATTGCAATTTATGCAAGTGTATTTTTATTCCATAAGGCAATAAAACCACGCAACATTAATATCCATGCAGTCATAAAATGCGCAGTAAAATGGTTCTATTAACTAGTTATGCTAATACCAACAAAACTGCAACTTTGTGAGGAAAATGATTCACATGATGACTCGTTTTATTCACTTAACTGGAAGAGAGGCTCCATTTACTATATCTGCTGCTATTTATGTTTCCATAGAACATTTTATTTCCATGTTTACGACATAAAACATAAACTTGTATGCAGTTTATATGCAGCGGTTTACGAGTCTCATCTATTGCAGTAGCTTGTGCCTGGTTTGCAATGGAAACATGGTAACAATGTTATAGAAACATAGGTGGGCTACAATAGCCTCTTATACCTATAGTTGACCGGAAGATCCGGCTCACCGCCACCTGAATCACTGTTCTGATTTGAAAGCTTCGAGTCTCAGTGGCAGTGACAACAACAATGACTGTCGTACGTTATTTTAACATTTGTTTCTTGAGAGAGTCTGATTTGACCATTACAGACAAAGACCTTTATATATATTACTTTTACAGAGAAATAAGATACTAGGAATATATAAACGGTAGTCACTTGACTTGACTGCAGGAGTAACATCATCTGATTGGTTAGATTAGACTTGCCATAAAGATTATAAGAAAATACTACTATACTATAAGACTATATCACCTAATCACAATAACACAGCTTATTATTGCGAACGGTTACAAGGAGTTGAAAGCGCCACAATCCATTCCGCTTATAGGCTTCTGTCAAGTGACGTCACTCATTGTTGAAAGAGACAGACAACAATGTGCACCAGTTGGAATTGACCAATCAGAATGTTTGATAGTCCACCAGTTCGCTGTGTTGCTATGGTAACTATTGTTTGTCATTTGTTACGTGACAGAAGCCTATAGGACTTCTGTCAAGTGACGTCACCCATTGTTGCAAGAGACAGACAACAATGTCCACCAGTTGGAATTGACCAATCAGAATGTTTGGTAGTCCACCAGTTCGCTGTATTGCTATAGTAACGATTGTTTGTCATTTGTTACGTGACAGAAGCCTATACGCTAAAACACTATCACTATGACTAATCCCTATTTCAACTGTGAACAGGCCTTGAAGCAGCGTGCAGTACTGCACACATGCACAGCCCTCATGTCGACTGTCAGCTGCAAATGATGACGGGGCCAACAATGGCTCCAAATCCTACTATTGTTGGGATATTCTGACATTTTATTTAGCGAATTTGCTACTCCAAGACCCGGCATTACCAAGTCCAGGGGCCGAATTCACAAAAGGTCATAACTTGGATCCAGCTCAAAGTTACGACTATTTCCAGAGATAATACCATATTTTATCTATTATTTTTAAATTTTTATTCTCAATTTATAGTTAAATCCATTATTATTATCAATATATTAATTATTATTATCTTTGAGAGCTAGTATCAAAGTTGATCTTTGTAGCAACTTTGATCGGGATCTGAGTTGATACCGATCAAAGCTATGACCTTTTGTGAATGGACCCAGACCTAGGGCGCCAAATATTTGAGGGGTGCCAAATGTTCATCAGCCCATCAAAATTAGAAAAATACATTATTATTATAAAGTTGTATTCAATTGAAAAGAAGTGTATTTATTTTTTAACTCATGAATAAGCAGAGTAATAAAAACAAAATTCTTAAAACAAATTGAAAACTTAATGTATTAGATGGCAAAAATTGAAGTAAATGGAAGGATGGGGGGGGGGGGCAATAATTTTTGATCCTAAGGGCGCAAAATGTGTTGACACGGCCCTAACCAATTCTAGTTAGTCTTTTCTGAGACTTCGTGATAACAACTGGTCATGGGTTGTCATGGTAATAACAACTAGTAACTCCCAATAACTCCCAAACATCTATTCAATATTAATTCCGATGTTCATGAACATAAAACTAGAAATTGCGAGAAACTATCTGTTCCTACTCATAATAGAGTGGCTTTTGAAAAAAGTGCATTTTTTGTAGGCTTGAAAATGTTTAACCATCTACCTGACAAAATAACATCACTGAGAAATTATAATAAATTCAGGTATGTTCTAAGGAAACGACTTCTTGACTATGCATTTTATGATGTGAAAGAGTTTTTTACTAAAACTTTCAATTGAAACAATTTATGTTTTATGTACTTGACGAGTCCGATATCCTATAAAAATGTATTTTTATGTACTGTGATGGAATGAACAAATAAACTACAATTACAATTACAATTAGTGCTATACTCCCGCTTTGGTAATTTCTGCAATAAATGCAACAGTGAAAAATCTTGAACATTATGATTACCTTATAGCATTAACCACAATTACCCACTTGGTGACGTCAAAATCAGAGCCACATTGAATTTTAAGACTCTTCAATGTGAATTTTAATGACATATTGTAATCAAGAAGACCGTTTTCGGACATTTTCTTGTCCGAATGTGTCTAAAAATAGAATTATGATTACCTTATTATAGCCTATTCACTGCCGGTACTCAGTACATACAAATCATTATGGTCACAATTAATGTTTTTGGATTCCACTTTTTCACTTTTATACACTCGACCTAGAACTACGAACACTTTTAATTTCTTTTAGTTCAGCCCGCAAATCATTGAATTATCCAATACTCCTACGATTTCTGTTCATATATCTTTATGAATAGAAATAGGCTCTGCCTTGAAATAGAGGTTGCCATCAGACTCGGAATCACAGTGGGTCTGAGATACAAAAACAATATATAAACAGACGAAATAGTATAGGCTTCTGTCACGTAATAAATGACAAACAATCGTTTCCATAGCAATACAGTAAACTGATGGACTACCAAACATTCTGATTGGTCAATTCCAACTGGTGGACATTGTTGTCTGTCTCTTTCAATAATGGGTGACGTCACTTGACAGAAGTCCTATAGGCTATACTGTCAAGTAACAAATGACAAACAATAGTTACCATAGCAATACAGCGAACTGGTGGACTGCCAAACATTCTGATTGGTCAATTCCAACTGGTGGACATTGTTGTCTGTCTCTTGCAACAATGGGTGACGTCACTTGACAGAAGTCCTATAGGCTATACTGTCAAGTAACAAATGACAAACAATAGTTACCATAGCAATACAGCGAACTGGTGGACTGCCAAACATTCTGATTGGTCAATTCCAACTGGTGGACATTGTTGTCTGTCTCTTGCAACAATGGGTGACGTCACTTGACAGAAGTCCTATAGGCTACTGTCAAGTAACAAATGACAAACAATAGTTACCATAGCAATACAGCGAACTGGTGGACTGCCAAACATTCTGATTGGTCAATTCCAACTGGTGGACATTGTTGTCTGTCTCTTGCAACAATGGGTGACGTCACTTGACAGAAGTCCTATAGGCTATACTGTCAAGTAACAAATGACAAACAATAGTTACCATAGCAATACAGCGAACTGGTGGACTGCCAAACATTCTGATTGGTCAATTCCAACTGGTGGACATTGTTGTCTGTCAATTTCAACAATGGGTGACGTCACTTGACAGAAGTCCTATAGGCTATACTGTCAAGTAACAAATGACAAACAATAGTTACCATAGCAATACAGCGAACTGGTGGACTGCCAAACATTCTGATTGGTCAATTCCAACTGGTGGACATTGTTGTCTGTCTCTTGCAACAATGGGTGACGTCACTTGACAGAAGTCCTATAGGCTACTGTCAAGTAACAAATGACAAACAATAGTTACCATAGCAACACAGCGAACTGGTGGACTACCAAACATTCTGATTGGTCAATTCCAACTGGTGCACATTGTTGTCGGTCTCTTTCAACAATGGGTGACGTCACTTGACAGAAGCCTATTGCAATAAAACAACATATCAAATTACCAATCATTAGGCCTAGTGATACTTGAATAGTAAAAGAGTTAACATAACTAATAACAAATCAAATGAACTAGTGATAGACCTGAGCACACTATAGCAAGAATTTTGACCTTGTATAACTAAACACTTCTCAATGACAATGTCTTGAATCCCTAGCCATTGTTGCGCTATGCTTCTGAAGGATAATAACTCAATGGCCTGGATCAATTCACTCGACATGTTCTTCACCGGCACATATAGCCGAGTGGTCAATGCACTTGCTCCATGTGGTCCGGGAGGTGAAGGGACATATCGGACCCGGTAAAATCCCCGCCACCGCCAATCTTTACAGGGGTGCCTCGTGGTTTTCCTCTGTAGTCTAGGCTGATGCTGGGATGGTTCCCACAATATAGGCCACGACCGCTTCCTTCCCACCTCTTCACGATAAGAGTCATTAAGACACTTGTGAAAACCCATCAGGTAAATGATATTTGCCGGCACCCGCCTCGATTGCATCAAATAGAATGGCATCACATGTTTAAATTGTGACAAACATTGATCAAATCCCGGCATTGTTTCTCCCGATTTGGGATGAGGTAAACCGAGGTGCATGCATGTATAGGCTTCTGGCAAGTGACGTCACTCATTGTTGAAATTGACAGACAACAATGTCCATCAGTTGGAATTGACCAATCAGAATGTTTGGTAGTCCACCAGTTCGCTGTATTGCTATAGTAACGATTGTTTGTCATTTGTTACGTGACAGAAGCCTATAGGACTTCCGGCAAGTGACGTCACTCATTGTTGCAAGAGACAGACAACAATGTCCACCAGTTGGAATTGACCAATCAGAATGTTTGGTAGTCCACCAGTTCGCTGTATTGCTATGGTAACTATTGTTTGTCATTTGTTACGTGACAGAAGCCTATAGGACTTCCGGCAAGTGACGTCACTCATTGTTGAAATTGACAGACAACAATGTCCATCAGTTGGAATTGACCAATCAGAATGTTTGGTAGTCCACCAGTTGGCTGTATTGCTGTGGTAACGATTGTTTGTCATTTGTTACTTGACAGAAGCCTATAGGACTACTGGCAAGTGACGTCACCCATTGTTGCAAGAGAGAGACAACAATGTCCATCAGTTGGAATTGAACAATCAGAATGTTTGGTAGTCCACCAGTTGGCTGTGTTGCTATGGTAACGATTGTCTGTCGTTTGTTCCGTGACAGTAGCCTATAGGACTACTGTCAAGTGACGTCACCCTCTGTTGCAAGAGACAGACAACAATGTCCATCAGTTGGAATTGAACAATCAGAATGTTTGGTAGTCCACCAGTTGGCTGTGTTGCTATGGTAACGATTGTCTGTCGTTTGTTACTTGACAGTAGCCTATAGGACTACTGTCAAGTGACGTCACCCTCTGTTGCAAGAGACAGACAACAATGTCCATCAGTTGGAATTGAACAATCAGAATGTTTGGTAGTCCACCAGTTGGCTGTGTTGCTATGGTAACGATTGTCTGTCGTTTGTTCCGTGACAGTAGCCTATAGGACTACTGTCAAGTGACGTCACCCTCTGTTGCAAGAGACAGACAACAATGTCCATCAGTTGGAATTGACCAATCAGAATGTTTGGTAGTCCACCAGTTCGCTGTATTGCTATGGTAACGATTGTCTGTCGTTTGTTCCGTGACAGTAGCCTATAGGCTTCTGTCAGGTGACGTCACTCATTGTTGCAAGAGACAGACAACAATGTCCACCAGTTGGAATTGACCAATCAGAATGTTTGGTAGTCCACCAGTTCGCTGTATTGCTGTGGTAACTATTGTTGGTCATTTGTTACGGGACAGAAGCCTATAGGACTTCTGTCAAGTGACGTCACCCATTGTTGCAAGAGACAGACAACAATGTCCACCAGTTGGAATTGACCAATCAGAATGTTTGGTAGTCCACCAGTTCGCTGTGTTGCTGTGGTAACTATTGTTGGTCATTTGTTACGGGACAGAAGCCTATAGGACTTCTGTCAAGTGACGTCACCCATTGTTGCAAGAGACAGACAACAATGTCCACCAGTTGGAATTGACCAATCAGAATGTTTGGTAGTCCACCAGTTCGCTGTATTGCTGTGGTAACTATTGTTTGTCATTTGTTACGTGACAGAAGCCTATAGGACTTCTGTCAAGTGACGTCACCCATTGTTGCAAGAGACAGACAACAATGTCCACCAGTTGGAATTGACCAATCAGAATGTTTGGTAGTCCACCAGTTCGCTGTATTGCTGTGGTAACTATTGTTTGTCATTTGTTACGTGACAGAAGCCTATAGGACTTCTGTCAAGTGACGTCACCCATTGTTGCAAGAGACAGACAACAATGTCCACCAGTTGGAATTGACCAATCAGAATGTTTGGTAGTCCACCAGTTCGCTGTGTTGCTGTGGTAACTATTGTTGGTCATTTGTTACGGGACAGAAGCCTATAGGACTTCTGTCAAGTGACGTCACTCATTGTTGCAAGAGACAGACAACAATGTCCACCAGTTGGAATTGACCAATCAGAATGTTTGGTAGTCCACCAGTTCGCTGTGTTGCTGTGGTAACTATTGTTGGTCATTTGTTACGGGACAGAAGCCTATAGGACTTCTGTCAAGTGACGTCACTCATTGTTGAAAGAGACAGACAACAATGTCCACTAGTTGGAATTGACCAATCAGAATGTTTGGTAGTCCACCAGTTCGCTGTATTGCTGTGGTAACTATTGTTGGTCATTTGTTACGGGACAGAAGCCTATAGGACTTCTGTCAAGTGACGTCACTCATTGTTGAAAGAGACAGACAACAATGTCCACTAGTTGGAATTGACCAATCAGAATGTTTGGTAGTCCACCAGTTCGCTGTATTGCTATGGTAACTATTGTTGGTCATTTGTTACGGGACAGAAGCCTATAGGACTTCTGTCAAGTGACGTCACTCATTGTTGAAAGAGACAGACAACAATGTCCACTAGTTGGAATTGACCAATCAGAATGTTTGGTAGTCCACCAGTTCGCTGTATTGCTGTGGTAACGATTGTTGGTCATTTGTTACGGGACAGAAGCCTATAGGACTTCTGTCAAGTGACGTCACTCATTGTTGAAAGAGACAGACAACAATGTCCACTAGTTGGAATTGACCAATCAGAATGTTTGGTAGTCCACCAGTTCGCTGTATTGCTATGGTAACTATTGTTGGTCATTTGTTACGGGACAGAAGCCTATACACAGTTTATCGCAGGGCTGCCCGCGGGACCTTTTCAAATAACCCTCGGCATGATCTCTGCAATTCTACATCACTCATGAATTCATATAAACTCTACAATCACTGTAATTGTGTATAATATTCTATTCAGTCAAATTATTATCATTATTATCTCTTTATTGTCATTATTGATCATAAAATGATAAAAAATCAACATAAAATGGAAAAAAACACATACACACATATTTACACACATATAAGTTTAACATCTATATCAATACATAGTTTTAAAAAAAACAGCTCATGTGTCATCTAAAAACTCTTTAATACTATAATAACATTTATCTGAAAGTGATTGAAGAATTTCCCTTCTTTCTTTTTATTGTCAGGGGCAAAGAATTGTAGAATTAAATTCCCGAATAGATGGGGCCTTTTTTTAAAATGGAAAGATTATGTGTTATCACTTTAATGTTATTTTGTCTGGTGTTATAATTATGTTCCTCGTTAAAATCATGAATAAGGTATTTGTTGTTCATTACATACAATATTGGGAAGCCCGTAGACTGGACCCCTATATTGTGGGCCACAAAAGTGTATTAAATGTCGTGTGGATATAGTGGACCACAAACTAGATATACTGTACCCCAAAGCTCGTTAGACATACTGCACCCCGGTATTCTGGTCCCCAATTTAGTGGGCCACAAAACTAGAACACGGGTGGTCCAGAATATCTTTTCCAAACGACCAAAGTGGTATTGTGGACCCCAATAAACTGATACACAAAGATTTGTCATTGTTAATACACTTCTGTGGCCCACAATATCGGGGTTCAGTTTATTGGGGTTAACAATGACAAATCTTTGTGTATCAGTTTATTGGGGTCCACAATACCACTTCGGTCGTTTGGAAAAGATATTCTGGGCCACCCGTGTTCTAGTTTTGTGGCCCACTATATTGGGGACCAGAATACCGGGGTGCAGTATGTCTAACGAGCTTTTGGGTACAGTATATCTAGTTTGTGGTCCACTATATCCACACGACATTTAATACACTTTTGTGGCCCACAATATCGGGGTTCAGTTTATTGGGGTCAACAATGACAAATCTCTGTGTATCAGTTTATTGGGGTCCACAATACCACTTCGGTCGTTTGGAAAAGATATTCTGGACCCCCATGTTCTAGTTTTGTGGCCCACTATATTGGGGACCACAAAACCAAAGTATTTGTACAATTTTCTGGTTTAAACGTGTGGGCCACAATACTGGGGTCCACTTTATCCTTTTCTTGGGGTACAGAATATCGGGGTTTACAATACTGTGGTCCACAAGAGCGGTACCCCCATAATAGATGGCAAAGTTAAAATACAGTACTTTTTAAAAAGTGGTTTACATGAATCTTTGTAAAATATATCTGCACAGGGATCAAAACTAGCTTTTGCAAGGTATCTCACTGCTCTTTTTTGAAGTACAAATGATTGGTCGAGTTTAAAAAAATTGATGGGATGGCTGAATCCCTACCCCTTGGAAAGTCGTCACTCGTTAAGGTCGTCACTCAGAAAGTCGGTTATTATATATAATTAAATGTATTAATTGCATCTCTACCCCTCGGAATGTCTGTTCCATGGAAACTCGTCCCCGCTATTTAAATATACGAAAACAATTACTGAAACTGGGTTCTGTGGAAAGTCTTCCCCACCCAAGGTCGTCACCAACAATATTACATCTCTCGTTGCCGCAAGTGTTACGACTGAAATCTGTTCAATTTGTGAGGCGACCATATATATATATGAACACGTGTATTTAGACTCCAGTCGAAACACTCGCGGCAACGAGAGATGTAATATTATTGGTGACGACCTTGGGTGGGGAAGACTTTCCTTAGAACTCAGTTTCAGTAATTGTTTCCGTCTATTTAAATAGCTGGGGACGAGTTTCCATGGAACAGACATTCTGAGGAGTAGAGATGCAATTAATACATTCAATTATATATAAGAACCAACCTTCTGAGTGACGACCTTAACGAGTGACGACTTTCCAAGGGGTAGAGATTCAGGCCACCCCAATTGATGATATATCTGGCAATGTTATGCACTCCCCCCGTGCGACATATCAGTTTCAAAGACCTGGATAAAGATATAATGACAGAAGTGCAATTTTAAGTAATTTAATATTGATCTGAAAAAATCAGTTTTAGAAGCTTGAATATGTGTGTACCAGGGCCCAGATTCACAAAAGGTCATAACTTTGATCCGGCTCAAAGTTACGACAATGTCCAGATACAATACCACATTTGATCCATTATTTTTGATTTTTTAATTTTTATAAATGACGGATTGATAATAATAATGTATTTATTCAAAAATTAAAATTGAAAAATCCAAAATAATGGATCAAATATGGTATTATCTCTAGAAATTGTCGTAACTTTGAGCCGGATCAAAGTTATGACCTTTTGTGAATCTGGGCCCAGAAGTATATTGTTTGTATACGGGCTCACTATATTGAAAACAAGTGAAAAATTGATGATAATTATCGGACAGTTAACTGTGTGGCCCACCTCAAATTTCCTCAACAAAACATGGCCCACTAAGATATCTAGTTGGAAAGCCCTGTTTATCGTGTGATGCGATGAGTGCTGCCACCTCTCGGCGACTTTAGCAAGCTTGGACTGTTTGGCCATTGTATCCCAGACAGATTATTCTCATGGTTTTTATTCCTAAAACGCTCTGAAAAGTGGTGATTGGCTGACAGTTCGGTGTGCAGAATTTTTGTGCCAAATGATTACTGAAATTCTTGTAAAATGTATTCTAAAACCCCAACAAAAATATGCAATTGACCATGATATAATCGGCCGCTCTAATCTTCGCTTGAGGCCGCTCTAATCTTCGCTTGAGGCCGCTCTAATCTTCGCTTGAGGGCGCTCTAATCTTCGCTTGAGGCCGCTCTAATCTTCGCTTGAGGGCGCTCTAATCTTCGCTTGAGGCCGCTCTAATCTTCGCTTGAGGCCGCTCTAATCTTCGCTTGAGGCCGCTCTAATCTTCGCTTGAGGCCGCTCTAATCTTCGCTTGAGGCCGCTCTAATCTTCGCTTGAGGCCGCTCTAATCTTCGCTTGAGGCCGCTCTAATCTTCGCTTGAGGCCGCTCTAATCTTCGCTTGAGGCCGCTACAAACTGAGAGAGTGTGACGAGTTATACTCTTATTCTTCCACAAGAGATAAAATGTTTCTCACAGAAGACGGACTTTGGAACTTGGCAGGAAATTATTGTTCCTCGATTGAGGCTGAAAGAAAGATAGGATGGCTCGGACAAAGCACCAAGGGCGATCTCACCAACACAAGGGCGATCTCACCACCACCATGCACCATCACAAGGGCAATCTCACAAGGGCGATCTCACCATCACAAGGGCGATCTCACCACCACAAGGGCGATCTCACCACCACAAAGGTGATCTCACCACCACAAGGGCGATCTCACCCCCACAAGGGTGATCTCACCCCCACAAGGGCGATCTCACCACCACAAGAGCGATCTCACCACCACAAGGGCGATCTCACCACCACCATGCACCATCACAAGGGCGATCTCACCACCACAAGGGCGATCTCACCACCACGAGAGCGATCTCACCACCACAAGGGTGATCTCACCACCAAAAGGGCGATCTCACCATCACAAGGGCGATCTCACCACCACAAGGGCGATCTCACCACCACAAAGGTGATCTCACCACCACAAGGGCGATCTCACCCCCACAAGGGTGATCTCACCCCCACAAGGGCGATCTCACCACCACAAGAGCGATCTCACCACCACAAGGGCGATCTCACCACCACCATGCACCATCACAAGGGCGATCTCACAATAGCGATCTCACCATCACAAGGGCGATCTCACCACCACAAGGGCGATCTCACCCCCACAAGGACGATCTCACCACCACAAGGGCGATCTCACCACCACAAGGGCGATCTCACCACCACAAGGGCGATCTCACCACCACCATGCACCATCACAAGGGCGATCTCACAATAGCGATCTCACCATCACAAGGGCGATCTCACCACCACAAGGGCGATCTCACCACCACAAGGGCGATCTCACCCCCACAAGGACGATCTCACCACCACAAGGGCGATCTCACCACCACAAGGGCGATCTCACCACCACAAGGGCGATCTCACGGCCCAAGAGAATAGTCAATCACAATATAACTCATTCAACAAACAATACGTCTTGAGGAAATAATTCCACGATAGCAAACCATTCAAACATTCACAGTGGGGAGAAAACAATTCAAACATTCACAGTGGGGAGAAGACAATTCAAACATTCACAGTGGGGAGAAAACAATTCAAACATCCACAGTGGGGAGAAAACAATTCGATCATCCACAGACAATTCGATCATCCACAGTGGGGAGCAAAAAACAATTCAAACATTCACAGTGGGGAGAAAACAATTCGAACAATCACAGTGGGGAGAAAACAATTCAAATATCCACAGTGGGGAGAAAACAATTCAAACATTCACAGTGAGGAGAAAACAATTCAAACATTCACAGTGGGGAGAAAACAATTCAAATATCCACAGTGGGGAGAAAACAATTCAAACATTCACAGTGAGGAGAAAACAATTCAAACATTCACAGTGTGGAGAAAACAATTCAAACATTCACAGTGGGGAGAAAACAATTCAAACATTCACAGTGTGGAGAAAACAATTCAAACATCCACAGTGGGGAGAAAACAATTCAAACATCCACAGTGGGGAGAAAACAATTCGATCATCCACAGACAATTCGATCATCCACAGTGGGGAGCAAAAAACAATTCAAACATTCACAGTGGGGAGAAAACAATTCGAACAATCACAGTGGGGAGAAAACAATTCAAATATCCACAGTGGGGAGAAAACAATTCAAACATTCACAGTGGGGAGAAAACAATTCAAACATTCACAGTGAGGAGAAAACAATTCAAACATTCACAGTGGGGAGAAAACAATTCAAACATTCACAGTGTGGAGAAAACAATTCAAACATCCACAGTGGGGAGAAAACAATTCAAACATTCACAGTGGGGAGAAAACAATTCAAACATTCACAGTGGGGAGAAAACAATTCAAACATTCACAGTGGGGAGAAAACAATTCGATCATCCACAGTGGGGAGAAAACAATTCAAACATCCACAGTAGGGAGAAAACAATTGAAACATCCACAGTGGGGAGAAAACAATTCAAACATTCACAGTGGAGAGAAAACAATTCGAAAAATCACAGTGGGGAGAAAACAATTCAAACATCCACAGTGGGGAGAAAACAATTCAAACATTCACAGTGAGGAGAAAACAATTCAAACACTCACAGTGGGGAGAAAACAATTCAAACATTCACAGTGGGGAGAAAACAATTCAAACATTCACAGTGGGGAGAAAACAATTCAAACATTCACAGTGAGGAGAAAACAATTCAAACATTCACAGTGAGGAGAAAACAATTCAAACATTCACAGTGGGGAGAAAACAATTCAAACATTCACAGTGAGGAGAAAACAATTCAAACATTCACAGTGGGGAGAAAACAATTCAAACATTCACAGTGGGGAGAAAACAATTCAAACATTCACAGTGGGGAGAAAACAATTCGATCATCCACAGTGGGGAGAAAACAATTCAAACATTCACAGTGGGGAGAAAACAATTCAAACATTCACAGTGGGGAGAAAACAATTCGATCATCCACAGTGGGGAGAAAACAATTCAAACATCCACAGTGGGGAGAAAACAATTCAAACATCCACAGTAGGGAGAAAACAATTGAAACATCCACAGTGGGGAGAAAACAATTGAAACATCCACAGTGGGGAGAAAACAATTCAAACATCCACAGTAGGGAGAAAACAATTGAAACATTCACAGTGGGGAGAAAACAATTCAAACATTCACAGTGGAGAGAAAACAATTCAAACATTCACGGTGGGGGAAAAACATCTCGAATCTTAATATTATTAATTTCTTCTTTTCTATCTTCATTTGTTTTCGTTAGGAAATGTCAGTCTTTTCAAAATAGAAAATCTCCAATTTGAAAAGTGTACATCGATCTCAATCATTAACTTGAGCACGGACGTCGTTAGGGGGCAAGGGGGGGCGCGCGCTCCACCAATCATTTATCCTCCTTTGACAAAATATATATATATATATATATATATATATATATATATATATATATATATATATATATATATATATATATATATATATATATATATATATATATATATATATATATGCTGACCTACGAATTAGCACTCAATGAAATATTGCTACGTTTCAATATGAATCATATCAGTATGAGCATTCTACTTCTTCACACTTCCTTCCCAAGTCTCCACACGGCCAAACGTTCCCACCACCAGTGTGATCATTCCACTCGGAAGGTACTTTCCTGCACGGTGTGAAGCAATACGCTAGACTCATCCTGGAAGCCACTACGATTGTTTATGTTTCAGTTGACACTGAAAATGGTCACAAAATATGCAATTCGTGTGACATACATAATTTGATTACTTCGGAAAATATTCTATCGTTTATTAGATGAGCGTAGCCAAGTCTCCATCCCACTCTTATAGGGCTTTGTCTGTGTTTTTTTTTTTTTTTTTTTTTCGTTTGTTCGTTTGTTTGTGGGCACTGCACAGGTCGCAGGGTTTGACTTATCAACATGAAAACATTTTTGTACGGGCCAACTTTCACAACTTAAAACTGTATAGTTTTTGGAATGAATCGGTCGATTAGATTTTGAGAAATCAAGAGTCAAAGTTCAAAGTCAAAGTTCATGTCAAAGTTTTTAAAAAAACCCATAAGATTAGTCTGGGTGAGAAGATTTGAAAAAATGAAACCTCTCCGAACAAAATGAAATTTTCTCTGATTGTTCAAACATGAATGATACACATAACCACCATTTTGTAAGCAATTCGAACCAGCCGTTTCGAAGAAAAAAATTCAAATAACTGTTTTTATACATCAAATATATGGAAATGAGCCAAGATTCACTGCTTCCTAGATTCGATATTTGCCCAAGGATTAAATATTCATCATATTCGTCAAGGTGTGTAGAATACCAGAGAAGATAAAGTAGCAATTAAATGAGCGACAAAGTGTGTAGGATACCAGAGTCGGTAAAGTAGCAAATGTAGGACTGTTATTACGTATACCTTATTCAGATATCTCGCTCATCTTACAACGCATATTTCGCGTCTGCCTAGTGGTATCGATTTATTCATAAAACGACTGACTTTAGGCTAAACTAAAAATGAACGGTTCAACTGTAGGCGCTTGGCATATAAAAGTCACGCCATTTGTTGTTGTAAATCAAGGTAACAGGAACTATTTATATGTATCAGAACGGTTGTAGACATGATGATGAGACTTGGTTGATCTGATAGAGGAAGATTTGTTGTAACCTCCATGCTGTTCATCCACTGGTTCTCTTGTGTGTAGCGGCTTCACGTATTTTCTACTGGTTTTTCTCAAATTTTCAACTATTTTTTTCATTTTGAATTTTTAATATACTATTTTTACTTTGATACATCAATGAATAACAAAAAATTGACACATTTTTGTGGGTAGGTTCGGAGGTTCCCCTTATGAGGCATTACATTGCCTACCGGCTTGATTGCAGACGTTTGGGAGCCAAGTTGGCAACGGAAAACCAACCATCGTATCAACATACAGTGTTCGGTTGAATGATCACTAGTATTCAATACGTGCTCGCTCGAAGAGCTTCAGTTCGTGGTATGTTTTCAACCCTTTCAAAATAATTGACAAAAAGCAGCATGTTTCTACCTGTTTTCCTTTGTTTTTACGACTTTTTCACAGTGATATTCTTATGATCAAATTCGGTGAACATTTGAATTCTCTCGCTTTTCTCAGTTTTTCCCTTTGGATCAAATTCTTATGAATTTTTCAAAAATTTCGAAATATTTTCTCTCAAAAGTCGTGTCGCCGATTGTGCCTAAAAACTATTCAATATCGAGTCAGATGGCGACACGTCATGTGTATGCCAAGTTTCAATAAAATGTGTGCATTGTTTGACCTGGAGATCGAGAACGAAAAAACAAAAACAAAAAAAGGAACACTTTCGTTTTTATCAAGTGTGGTAAAAATAGTTGTTCGTTTCACTCTTCCAATATGAATGCAATCATTTAAATCACTTTTAGGCCTATTATTAACTGACGGAAATGTTTGATGAATACCGGTTATTCTTGATACTAATGAACCAATTCAATTGACATTTTCCGAGATTAGTTTGAAGACATCATTTTTAAATTACTGTATTCATTGTGCCGAAATCTCGCTTCGTTTTTATTCAACTGTGGTGATACACTTGACTGTGATAACTTTGGCCTTGTGGTGCCCCGTCCGAACGATCCTGCGTTTCATCCCTAGCCTGAATGGGGAAAAAATGATTTTGAAAACCTGAAAAAAAACTCTTAGTTAGTTCTAGAATTAAATAATATATATCCTCATTCCTCACCCGAATTAATTAGGCAGCACCTATAGACACGAGACTCGTGAATCCAAGAACACCGCAAACTATAGACACGATTTTCTCGTGTCTCCTACTGTATCAATTTCTATAGACACGATTTACTCGTGACTCCTACGTACAAAACAGCTATAGACACGAGTTCCGCAACACGAGTATCGTGGATAGAGATGCACAAAATACTATAGCCACGAGTATCGGCAAGCCGGCAACGTCGCACTTTACGCGACACGAGAATAATCGTGAATACTCGTGGATGCTTGCACATGAAAATCTATAGACACGAGTATTTTACACGACACGAGAATAATCGTGAATCCAATACTCGTGGATCCCTGCACATGAAAATCTATGGACACGAGTATTTTGCTCGTGGATTTCGTGGATTGGAGTTCATGAGTGATGCCAAGTGCACGAGAATAATAGACACGAGTTCTTAAGTGAAGATGAACTTGATTCATGAATAATGTGAGAAGTTAAGGATAAGTTTGGTCGATTAGGTTATTCAGATTAGATAGACACGAGTATTTAGCTCGTGGATTTCGTGGATTGGCGCCGGTCAACAGCGCATTAAATCGTGTCAGTTTTCCATCGTTCTTGTTCTACCGCGCCGATCTACCGCGCATTAAATCGTGGCTATAGTTTTCCAAGTAGCTGGATCCACGAGTATTATGTTGCTTGTTCTTGGCCATGTTGCCAGATCATTCTCGTGGCCATAGACTTTTCAGTGCTAGCATCCACGAGCAAAATACTCGTGTCTATAGATTTTCATATGCCTGCATCCACGAGTCTCGTGTCACGAGAACTCGTGTCTATAGCCACTTCGAATTAATTAATATGATTATTAGTGTGTATTATTATTATATATTTTAATTCTTTCTGCGAGTACAATAATTCCTAGTTGTACATTCTAAATGTAGAGAGCAGCAGTATACGGATATAGGAGGCCCCATGTATCAGTATTGACATCGATGTGGCCGTGCGTTTGTTGTCGCATTCCAGAGTTTCTGCTGTCAAGTTTGAATGAGAATTGAAAAGTCATTTTGATATAAACAATAATAGTTCATAGGCTTATGCCGATTCCCTAGGCTTTTTCTATAAATTGTAGATATCGTTTGAATAAGTATAATAGTACATTTTCATCTGTCGCTCTATTCTCCCAAATCAATCATGAGTGATCAACTAAAGTATATTGTTAACGAACTAAACAAAAACTACCCTTCGAAGGTGTATAACCTCATTTCGTTTGATTCTTTAGATCCCGACCAGCTATTACAAGTAAGTTTGAATGATTATTTTTAGCTAATTGATGTAGGCCTGGTCCAGACCCACGTTAGCATAGTAGGAGACTGCATTAAAAGTGTTACTAAGATTATTTGAAACGACTTTGCCTTCAGGGCCTACAGTCATAAATTGGTTTAGTGACCAAGGAAAAAGTTGATGTAGGGTAGCCTAACTAGCGTAAGCCTAGCCTAGCCTCTAAGCCCTATGCTGTAGTTGAGTAATAATAACCTAGCTATTATTAGGACTAATTATCATTAAATCAAAATGAGGTGCAATAACTAATGTGTGTGCCTTAGACTTGGCAAGTCGTAGGACACTGCATTTCATAGGCCTACATATACTGTACATATCATTACATTACTAGGCCTAGTGGGACCCGTTGTGTAAAACATTACCTCGAAAGATCTGATAAACAGTATTGTAGAGACTTACATATGCGGGACAGAATGAAGAAGTACATTGACGTACTGGTACTAATATTTTTTTGTTTTTTTTAATAACATCGAAACTTGATACAAAATCATTGTTCCCCAATTAAGGCTAAGGATGAAAAGTAGGATCGTTAGGACGAGGCACCACAAGGGCGATCTTACCACCCCATTTTAATTATTTAAAACCAATGAACTTCAACACCAGGACTGCGCTGTTGGTGACCATAACTTGCCGCCGCAGATAAAGTATTTCAGTTTCCGAAAGTCCGGAACACATTATAAGTAAAAACCGTTTCTGTGATATATATCCGGACATTATCAGCATTGGTATTAAGAGTAACAAAACACACGAATGTTGATATCTTCCACTTTGAACCAAGTCTCTTGGGCAATGATCACTTATTATTTCCATCAACAGCAGATATGTAAAGTTTGTCATTATACAAAATGGGAAAAAAATGAGTGATAGGCCTATAATGTTATAATTCGGCCTATCACTCTACTAATTAAAGGTCGTGGCCAATTAGTACTTCATCCAAGCATTTGCTTCGAGGTCTGTGGGAAACCACGAAAAACCAAGTCAGGATGGATACAAAAATGTTTGTTGGTCTTATAATTATGTTTATGTTATGGTATTATGTTTGTTGGTACTAATAGTGCAACTACTTTAACAAATGATCACGTGACGCTGTCAAATGATATACGCAGTCCTCCCCCATGTGAAGGTGAACAATGAATAAACACAGAACACGCAGTTATAACCTCTAATATTAGCGTCTTTGCTGTTACGTCACCTGACAGCTACACGGTGCGGGGAGGGGCGGTGGGGGAGACCCATTCCCCCCCCCCCTCTCCCCATCACCTCTCCCCGACCCGTGCCGGTGTGCACGCGCACAAGCGTTACGAACGCACAGACAGATCTGGAAGACTAGGCCTACGTATAATGTTGAAGGTAACGTAGGCCTAGGGCAAGACATAATTATGTCTTATGAAATGTATGCCTAATGATGGTACCGTAAAAAATTATAAAATATAAAATTACTGTAGAATACAAAGACTAGAGCTGTTATAGGCCTATTCAATGATTTCATTGTTTATGTGGAACTGAAATATAATATATCTGTCTGAATACATCAATAATTTTGTTCAAGATTCTCTCGGATTTGTTTGCTGAAGTGGATCCAAGAAACCGAGTTGACGTACGCACCGAAGAGCCAGAACAAACAACCGTCAGAGTCTTGGAGATGTTACGTGTCTTGAAATATAAGCCCGGTTCACACGTAGCGGCTACTGACTTTCGCCAGGGTATTGTAACTGGGGATAAAGCAATAATACATCCCATTTTAGAGTGGTTGCTGCAAAACATTGATGATCTGAAGAAAAGGGTGTATCTGGCACAATATCTTGTGAAGCTCGACGTACCATTCGAGATACTTGCCGACACAGACATGGCCACTATGTACGAACAATATGAACAAATGATTGAGGATTTCAAAACCGTCCACAAAGAGAGTGAAGCTCTTAAAAACAGTGGTTTCTCTACGACAGAACTTCGATCCGATATCGATGCGATGGAGAAAGAGAAAGAAATTGTCCTGAAGAGAATAGATCGGATGGAGCGTAAGGTTGATAACGTCAGTGTTAAAGATGTGATGTTGAAATCTGCTCATTCTTTGCGGCTAGAACGTGAAAGAGAGAAAGATTTAGTGGGTCAAGAACAGGAACTAGACACTGTATTGGGTCACTCTGATCAGCGGATATCGAGGTTGAAACGTCAACTGAAAGACTTGAGGCAGTCGGCACTTGGAGCGTCACCAGAAGGGTTATTACAGGGCTTGGAAGAAGAAACCAGTGTTCTGTCGTACGTAGTCAAACAGAAACTACCAAAGGACCTGGAAGCGGCTATGAAAGAGACGGAGATCCTCGAGATGGTTCTGAACGAGCCGGCGATGGGCCGAGGAGATCTGGACGCTCTAAACGAACAGATCCAGCTGGTGAACAGGGAAGTGAATAAGATTGCCGAGCAGCATCTAGCCACGACTAACCCGGCGGACGACAAGTTGGCCCCGTTCCGTCAGCAGGCCGCGATCATCTCGCGAAAGAAAGAGAAGGCGGTGGACCAGATCAGCGAGCTGCGGGCGGAACTGGCGACCGTAGCGCAGGAACTGGAGGAGAAGAACAGCCAGCTGCGAGAGTTTGCCGGGGAAACGCTGCTACGAGGCGACGAGTTCAAGAGATACGTGAATAAGTTGAGGGGTCGCAGTGCCGTGTACAAGCGGCATCGGGCGGAGTTGATGGCTCTCAAAGCTGAAGTTGGAGTTCTATCGCGGACAATTGATATCCTGAAATCGCGCGACGAAGCAGTTGCAAAAGGACTGGTACGTTTTGATTTTATTTTTATTACACATTAAATCACACTTCATACCTAATCCATCAGTATTCAAGCTCCCAGTGAGAATATCTCGTAGGGGAGCAAATATAATTAAGTAACATGGAGTATCCGTCGTGTCTTCTACGGAATGAAGTTCAGTTTATTGCTCTCATGAATGTCTGTAGAACCGCATTTTGTGAAAGTGAAAATGTGTTGAAAATAAAGCTCATTATTAATTGAGGGATGTTAATAATGATACATTGGTAACCAAGTGTGATTGATATCACGTGATTTTATCTGCTAATTATCGCTTTAACCACTGATTTACATTTTGTACAACTGGACATGAGCTTATTAATATGCATTAGTGAGCCCACCAGAGACAACGTTGCAAAGTACCGGTATCCGATCGCAGTTGGCGGTGCCGGTTCAAGAACCAAGTGTAGTATTGCAACACGAGTTCTGTTTGTGTTTTCAAGTTGGTGGACATTTTGTTGTACTGGTAGGCCTATTGCCGAATGAGTATTTTGATCGAGGCCTACATTGTCTCGCAGGTCACATACGTTTAATTTCACCATTGAATACATTACAGAGTGATTTTTGGAAAACTCTGGACTGGTTATCGAGGCATGTCGTCAAACTACTCGACCCTTTCAATTGTCAAGATCAAAAACTATTATTATTGAAGTACCAAATTCGAGCATGATTTTCAAAATGTATTCAATTCTAAAATTGGTTATTAAATTAGCTTCAAAAAATTGATATTAAACTCTACATTAAACTGTTTTCTTCCCCAGTTGGTAGATTTTTATAATTCTTTTTTTATAACATCAAAACGTGATAGTAAGCCCACAATGTTTTTTACTGTATACCTACAGGATGGGTAATAAAGGTGAAAAAGTAACAGACCTTCTTTATCACAATGCTCGCACTATGGCAACCACTTGGACACATCACAA
>OZ023328.1:2846442-2848942 GCA_964007535.1 Brachyptera risi | reverse complement strand
TGCATAGGCCTAAGGGGCTAGGCCTATCTAGGACTAGAATGAACCTTGTCTAGCTATCACTTGAATGATTTTTCTCAAGCCTACTTGGCTAGAGAATGACAGAAATGTCAAAATTTGATGTATTGGAGGTCCACAAAATTGCTTGGCTTTGGTCAGCAAGGTGCCAGTTGCACCATCTTGTGTGGTCCGGATCTCTTGCACATAAGACGACACATAAAGGCGCTGGCTTCCTTCGTCTCCTCAATACTTTAGAACGACATTCACACCAACATTGTAGAAGATAAATAATGATCAACACCAAGGGAACTCTCGTAAGCGCGCTAACGAATCCATCTTTATTCCAAGCAACTTCCCCCAATCACGCACGTACTGCCCGTGCGAGAGCGTACTATAATAAGCTACGCCCATCTGAAGTCGTAAATTCCCTGGAAAAGTAGCTTATCTATGACATTCCTATACGTCAAGCCCTCCTTCATTCGTAGTAGTATTGCTATTCCAGTATTCGCTCCTCAGCGCCTCCAGTATTCACTCCTCAGCGCCTCCAGTATTCGCTCCTCAGCGTCTCCAGTATTTGCTCCTCAGCGCCTCCAGTATTTGCTCCTCAGCACCTCCAGTATTCGCTCCTCAGCGCCTCCAGTATTCGCTCCTCAGCGCCTCTAGTATTTGCTCCTCAGCGCCTCCAGTATTCGCTCCTCAGCACCTCCAGTATTCGCTCCTCAGCGCCTCCAGTATTCGCTCCTCAGCGTCTCCAGTATTTGCTCCTCAGCGCCTCCAGTATTCGCTCCTCAGCACCTCCAGTATTCGCTCCTCAGCGCCTCCAGTATTTGCTCCTCAGCGCCTCTAGTATTTGCTCCTCAGCGCCTCCAGTATTCGCTCCTCAGCGCCTCCAGTATTCGCTCCTCAGCGCCTCCAGTATTTGCTCCTCAGCGCCTCCAGTATTCGCTCCTCAGCGCCTCCAGTATTCGCTCCTCAGCACCTCCAGTATCCGCTCCTCAGCGCCTCCAGTATTCGCTCCTCAGCGCCTCCAGTATTCGCTCCTCAGCGCCTCCAGTATTCGCTCCTCAGCGCCCCCAGTATTCGCTCCTCAGCACCTCCAGTATTCGCTCCTCAGCGTCTCCAGTATTTGCTCCTCAGCGCCTCCAGTATTTGCTCCTCAGCGCCTCCAGTATTCGCTCTTCAGCGCCTCCAGTATTCGCTCCTCAGTGCCTCCAGTATTCGCTCCTCAGCGCCTCCTGTATTTGCTCCTCAGCGCCTCCAGTATTCGCTCCTCAGCACCTCCAGTATTTGCTCCTCAGCGCCTCCAGTATTTTATTCGCTCCTCAGCGCCTCCAGTATTCGCTCCTCAGCACCTCCAGTATCCGCTCCTCAGCGCCTCCAGTATTCGCTCCTCAGCGCCCCCAGTATTTGCTCCTCAGCGCCTCCAGTATTCGCTCCTCAGCGCCTCCAGTATTCGCTCCTCAGCGCCCCCAGTATTCGCTCCTCAGCGTCTCCAGTATTTGCTCCTCAGCGCCTCCAGTATTTGCTCCTCAGCGCCTCCAGTATTTGCTCCTCAGCGCCCCCAGTATTTGCTCCTCAGCGCCTCCAGTATTCGCTCCTCAGCGCCCCCAGTATTCGCTCCTCAGCGCCTCCAGTATTTGCTCCTCAGCGCCTCCAGTATTTGCTCCTCAGCGCCTCCAGTATTCGCTCTTCAGCGCCTCCAGTATTCGCTCCTCAGTGCCTCCAGTATTCGCTCCTCAGCGCCTCCTGTATTTGCTCCTCAGCGCCCCCACAATTTCAACATTCAGCCTTCAGAGAGGAGCAAAAAACTTCAATCTTATCAATATATTTTATTTTTCCGTTTTCTTCTTTTCTGAGGATACCGTAAACCCTCGTTAATCCAAACTTGGTTAATCCATAATTTGACATCCTTATTCACTCGCATACGAGTCGCACCCGCATATAAGTTGCACCTCTGTTTTTGAAAGTCAATTTTTGAAAAACCCTTTCTATGGTCGTATAAGCCGCACCTGCAGTCTCCTGTAGGCCTACCGTCAAGGTCTTTTTTTTTCTGTGTATGATGTTTTTGGTCCGGTCTGTATATGTAAGCGCGCACGACTAACGCACACTTGTCTCCCCCCCCCCTCCCCCTCACCCTCCCAACCAGCAGTATAGCAGCCATGCATCCTTGTTGACTGCTCAGTTGACACAAGTGCTTTGGAAGACATACACACACACATTCGCACAATGCTCATAGCAACCAAGTGACGCTATTCAGATGACTGGCTGGTGTGGCATTACTGTAAATGTGCTTTTGACATTTGTTTGTTTCCCTGTCATTGTTAGAAAGGGAATTCCGTATTATTGAAATGACATTTGACTCCAAACAATGAAAAGCAATCATCATTGCCTTTTTAACCCTTTCACAGTTGGTAAAATTTCCGATAAAAACCCCACCAGGTTAGCCAATAATAGAGTAGTTTATAGTAGACACCGCTTTGCATACCAGGAAGTTTCCCACATA
>OZ023328.1:2798760-2846242 GCA_964007535.1 Brachyptera risi | reverse complement strand
TATCGAGTCAGATGGCGACACGTCATGTGTATGCCAAGTTTCAATAAAATGTGTACATTGTTTGACCTGGAGATCGAGAACAAAAAAACAAAAAAAAGAAAACACAAAAAGGACACTTTCGTTTTTTCAAGCGCGGTTAAAATAATTGTTCGTTTCGCTCTTCCAATATAACTGCAATCATTTAAATCACTTTTAGGCCTATTATTAACTGACTGAAATGTTTGATGAATACCGGTTATTCTTGATACTAATGAACCAATCCAATTGACATTTTCCGAGATTAGTTTGAAGACATCATTTTTAAATTACTGTATTCATTGTGCCGAAATCTCGCTTCGTTTTTATTCAACTGTGGTGATACAGGTCACCCTTGGCCTTGTGGTGCCCCGGCCGAACGATCCTGCGTTTCATCCGTAGCCTGAATGGGGAAAAAATGATTTTGAAGACCTGAAAAAAAACTCTTAGTTAGTTCTAGAATTAAATAATGTATATCCTCATTCCTCACCCGAATTAATTAATATGATTATTAGTGTGTATTATTATTATATATTTAAATTCTTTCTGCGAGTACAATAATTACTAGTTGTACATTCTAAATGTAGAGAGCAGCAGTATACAGATATAGGAGGCCCCATGTATCAGTATTGACATCGATGTGGCCGTGCGTTTGTTGTCGCATTCCAGAGTTTCTGCTGTCAAGTTTGAATGAGAATTGAGAAGTCATTTTGATATAAACAATAATAGTTCATAGGCTTATGCCGGTGCCCTAGGCTTTTTCTTTAAATTGTAGATATCGTTTGAATAAGTATAGTAGTACATTTTCATCTGTCGCTCTATTCTCCCAAATCAATCATGAGTGATCAACTAAAGTATATTGTGAACGAACTAAACAAAAACTACCCTTCGAAGGTGTATAACCTCATTTCGTTTGATTCTTTAGATCCCGACCAGCTATTACAAGTAAGTTTGAATGATTATTTTTAGCTAATTGATGTAGGCCTGGTCCAGACCCACGTTATTATAGTAGGAAACTGCATTGAGTTTATAGTGAGACTAGGATTATTTGAAACGACTTTGCCTTCAGGGTCTACAGTCATAAATTGGTTTAGTGGCCAAGGAAAAAGTTGATGTCTAGGGTAACTAGCGTATATACTTAATGGCGTAAGCCTAGCCTAGCCTCTGAGCCCTATGCTGTAGTTGAGTAATAATAATCTGGATATTATCAGGACTAATTATCATTAAATCAAAATGAGGTGCAATAACTAATGAGTGTGCCTTAGACTTGGCAATTTGTAGGACACTGCATTTCATAGGCCTACATATACTGTACATATCATTACATTACTAGGCCTAGTGGGACCTGTTGTGTAAAACATTACCTCGAAAGATCTGATAAACAGTATTTTAGAGACTTACATATGCGGGACAGAATGAAGAAGTACATTGACGTACCGGTACTAATAGTTTTTTGTTTTTTTTAATAACATCGAAACTTGATACAAAATCATTGTTCCCCAATTAAGGCTAAGGATGAAAAGTAGGATCGTTAGGACGAGGCACCACAAGGGCGATCTTACCACCCCATTTTAGTTATTTAAAACCAATGAACTTCAACACCAGGACTGCGCTGTTGGTGACCATAACTTGCCGCCGCAGATAAAGTATTTCAGTTTCCGAAAGTCCGGAACACATTATAAGTAAAAACCGTTTCTGTGATATATATCCGGACATTATCAGCATTGGTATTAAGAGTAACAAAACACACGAATGTTGATATCTTCCACTTTGAACCAAGTCTCTTGGGCAATGATCACTTATTATTTCCATCAACAGCAGATGTCAAGTTTGTCATTATACAAAATGGGAAAAAAATGAGTGATAGGCCTATAATGTTATAATTCGGCCTATCACTCTACTAATTAAAAGTCGTGGCCAATTAGTACTTCATCCAAGCATTTGCTTCGAGGACTGTGGGAAACCACGAAAAACCAAGTCAGGATGGATACAAAAATGTTTGTTGGTCTTATAATTATGTTTATGTTATGGTATTATGTTTGTTGGTACTCATAGTGCAACTACTTTAACAAATGATCATGTGATGCTGTCAAATGATATACCCCCCCATGTGAAGGTGAACAATGAGTAAACCCAGAACACGCAGTTATAACCTCTAATATTAGCGTCTTTGCTGTTACGTCACCTGACAGCTACACGGTGCGGGGAGGGGCGGTGGGGGAGACCCATTCCCCTCCCCCCCCCCCCCTCTCCCCATCACCTCTCCCCGATCCGTGCCGGTGTGCACGCGCACAAGCATTACGAACGCACAGACAGATCTGGAAGACTAGGCCTATGTACAATGTTGAAGGTAACATAGGCCTAGGGCAAGACATAATTATGTCTTATAAAATATTTGCCTAATGATGGTAAAAAAATTTAAAATATAAAATTACTGTAGAATACGAAGACTAGAGCTGTTGTAGGCATATTCAATGATTTCATTGTTTATGTGGAACTGAAATATAATATATCTGTCTGAATACATCAATAATTTTGTTCAAGATTCTCTCGGATTTGTTTGCTGAAGTGGATCCAAGAAACCGAGTTGACGTACGCACCGAAGAGCCAGAACAAACAACCGTCAGAGTCTTGGAGATGTTACGTGTCTTGAAATATAAGCCCGGTTCACACGTAGCGGCTACTGACTTTCGCCAGGGTATTGTAACTGGGGATAAAGTAATAATACATCCCATTTTAGAGTGGTTGCTGCAAAACATTGATGATCTGAAGAAAAGGGTGTATCTGGCACAATATCTTGTGAAGCTCGACGTACCATTCGAGATACTTGCCGACACAGACATGGCCACTATGTACGAACAATATGAACAAATGATTGAGGATTTCAAAACCGTCCACAAAGAGAGTGAAGCTCTTAAAAACAGTGGTTTCTCTACGACAGAACTTCGATCCGATATCGATGCGATGGAGAAAGAGAAAGAAATTGTCCTGAAGAGAATAGATCGGATGGAGCGTAAGGTTGATAACGTCAGTGTTAAAGATGTGATGTTGAAATCTGCTCATTCTTTGCGGCTAGAACGTGAAAGAGAGAAAGATTTAGTGGGTCAAGAACAGGAACTAGACACTGTATTGGGTCACTCTGATCAGCGGATATCGAGGTTGAAACGTCAACTGAAAGACTTGAGGCAGTCGGCACTTGGAGCGTCGCCAGAAGGGTTATTACAGCGCTTGGAAGAAGAAACCAGTGTTCTGTCGTACGTAGTCAAACAGAAACTACCGAAGGACCTGGAAGCGGCTATGAAAGAGACGGAGATCCTCGAGATGGTTCTGAACGAGCCGGCGATGGGCCGAGGAGATCTGGACGCTCTAAACGAACAGATCCAGCTGGTGAACAGGGAAGTGAATAAGATTGCCGAGCAGCATCTAGCCACGACTAACCCGGCGGACGACAAGTTGGCCCCGTTCCGTCAGCAGGCCGCGATCATCTCGCGAAAGAAAGAGAAGGCGGTGGACCAGATCAGCGAGCTGCGGGCGGAACTGGCGACCGTAGCGCAGGAACTGGAGGAGAAGAACAGCCAGCTGCGAGAGTTTGCCGGGGAAACGCTGCTACGAGGCGACGAGTTCAAGAGATACGTGAATAAGTTGAGGGGTCGCAGTGCCGTGTACAAGCGGCATCGGGCGGAGTTGATGGCTCTCAAAGCTGAAGTTGGAGTTCTATCGCGGACAATTGATATCCTGAAATCGCGCGACGAAGCAGTTGCAAAAGGACTGGTACGTTTTGATTTTATTTTTATTACACATTAAATCACACTTCATACCTAATCCATCAGTATTCAAGCTCCCAGTGAGAATATCTCGTAGGGGAGCAAATATAATTAAGTAACATGGAGTATCCGTCGTGTCTTCTACGGAATGAAGTTCAGTTTATTGCTCTCATGAATGTCTGTAGAACCGCATTTTGTGAAAGTGAAAATGTGTTGAAAATAAAGCTCATTATTAATTGAGGGATGTTAATAATGATACATTGGTAACCAAGTGTGATTGATATCACGTGATTTTATCTGCTAATTATCGCTTTAACCACTGATTTACATTTTGTACAACTGGACATGAGCTTATTAATATGCATTAGTGAGCCCACCAGAGACAACGTTGCAAAGTACCGGTATCCGATCGCAGTTGGCGGTGCCGGTTCAAGAACCAAGTGTAGTATTGCAACACGAGTTCTGTTTGTGTTTTCAAGTTGGTGGACATTTTGTTGTACTGGTAGGCCTATTGCCGAATGAGTATTTTGATCGAGGCCTACATTGTCTCGCAGGTCACATACGTTTAATTTCACCATTGAATACATTACAGAGTGATTTTTGGAAAACTCTGGACTGGTTATCGAGGCATGTCGTCAAACTACTCGACCCTTTCAATTGTCAAGATCAAAAACTATTATTATTGAAGTACCAAATTCGAGCATGATTTTCAAAATGTATTCAATTCTAAAATTGGTTATTAAATTAGCTTCAAAAAATTGATATTAAACTCTACATTAAACTGTTTTCTTCCCCAGTTGGTAGATTTTTATAATTCTTTTTTTATAACATCAAAACGTGATAGTAAGCCCACAATGTTTTTTACTGTATACCTACAGGATGGGTAATAAAGGTGAAAAAGTAACAGACCTTCTTTATCACAATGCTCGCACTATGGCAACCACTTGGACACATCACAATTATAACAATTGATAACAATTATAATGAATTGGCCAATTAGCCTGGTGATAACAACTGAGCAGATAATCAACAACTCGGTGATGAATGAATCAATATGTAGATAGTTTTGATCGCATGACAATAACCTCTCAATGTGTATTCTATCACCAGGAAGCGGAAGCTACGCAACGAGGTGTTCCCGGTTTCCGTGACGCTGAGGACCGTCTCGAAGCAGTCTCGGGGGAAAAGTCCAACCTCGACCAGGAAAAAGGACACACGTTGGAAGAAATGTCAGTTTTAATTGTTCAACTGTCTCAGAATATTGCCAGCAAGAAAGCCCAACTTGCACCTGTCATTAAAGGTGAATGAGTCATTTTATTATAACTTAGTAGTACGGTGAAGTTAAAATAAAAGAAGAATATTGTGCCACGAATAGTTCAATAGAAACGTAGTAGGCCTACTGGGCTTTCCCACAGTACTTGTCGAAGACTGAAAACAGAAATCATATTGTGACAAGGTTTCTCTTGCCATAGGCCTAGATATATATTACCATACCGAGACACGTTACTCCTGCAGCCGATAGCGACATGTGCTCGTTACAATCTTGGCGGCCATATTGGACATTTATAAATAGAATCAAAGTAAGTCATTCTATATTATCAATTCATGAATTGGGTGAAAGGGAAAGAGAGAACAGCAGCTTACCAAGATTTTAGAATCTATCAGAAAGATGGAACATTTGAACAATTGTATTTATGGAATAAGTTTTTCCCAAATTAGCACTTTTTTTGATGATGACCCATATATATATATATATATATATATATATATATATATATATATATATATATATATATATATATATATATATATATATATATATATATATATATATATATATATATATATATATATATATATATATATATATATATATATATATATATATATATATATATATATATATATATATATATATATATATATATATATATATATATATATATATATATATATATATATATATATATATATATATATATATATATATATATATATATATATATATATATATATATATATATATATATATATATATATATATATATATATATATATATATATATATATATATATATATATATATATATATATATATATATATATATATATATATATATATATATATATATATATATATATATATATATATATATATATATATATATATATATATATATATATATATATATATATATATATATATATATATATATATATATATATATATATATATATATATATATATATATATATATATATATATATATATATATATATATATATATATATATATATATATATATATATATATATATATATATATATATATATATATATATATATATATATATATATATATATATATATATATATATATATATATATATATATATATATATATATATATATATATATATATATATATATATATATATATATATATATATATATATATATATATATATATATATATATATATATATATATATATATATATATATATATATATATATATATATATATATATATATATATATATATATATATATATATATATATATATATATATATATATATATATATATATATATATATATATATATATATATATATATATATATATATATATATATATATATATATATATATATATATGCAATAAATTGAATATTTTTGGATGTAGTTGTGTAATGATGATAAAATAAAACAAACTCTTTTAATTTTATATTTAAAATAATTAGTTTTATTCTCGAAAGCTCAACGTTTCATGACCTTTATCGGTCACCTCTTCAGGAGCAATGACAAAAATTAAAAATATTAGAAAAACAACAATTACAAAAACAATCAAGAAAAACATTCATATGAACACAAGTGGCTGTGGTTTACTGAGCACGGCTTCTCAGATTGTATATTTTATTAAAACCAGAGTTCATGGATTGACCTTTCTTCTGATTCTCGGGTCCAGCTACCGGTTCATTTTGTTTCATTTCTTTCTTCTTAATCAATGCAATAGCTGTTGCCCAAGAATCAGAAAAGCTGTATCCGCAATCGAGACCGTTAATATTTAAAGGATGTTTGATAATTTCGAGACCCTCGCTGATTGCTCTCTTCCAACGATGGCTCTCGTGATTGATTATTTTGGCCTTGTCATATAAGATGTTATGGATTCTTCCACCTTCATCTACCAATGTTGCATGTGTGGCAACAGCTGATAGATTAGGTGAACTCCTTCTATGTTCTTTAAGGCGCTGTATCAGTGGTTTCTTGGTTTGACCTATATAACACAAACCGCAGTCACAAGGTATCCTGTATACACCACAATTCTCCTGCGGAATAACGTCTTTAACGGGTGTAAAAAAGGAATTTAGTTTTCTTGTTGTTGTGAAGATAGTTTTTATATTATGCTTCTTTAGCATTCTTCCAATCTTATCCGTTGTTCCATTGATGTAAGGAAGAAGTATAGTTGTGGGACTTTGCTCTTCTGTCTCTTTTGGTCTCTTTGCGTTGATCTTAAACGCTTCATCAACTTCTTTTTTCGAGTAACCATTCTGAGAAAAAATTCTCCTCAGATAGTTCAATTCAGAAATTAAATGATCGTCATCAGAAAGAGCAGTAGAACGTTGAACTAGATTAGTCAACACGGATTTCTTCTGAGATGGATGGTGATATGAACTGCCTTGTAGGTACCGGTTTGTATGCGTTTTCTTCCTGTATACTGAATGACCCCATGAACCATCGTCGTTTCGCTCGATCAACAAATCTAAGAATGGCAGTTTTTTGTTCTCTTCCATTTCCATTGTGAACTGTATCTTAGGGTGTATCGAATTCAGATGTGCGAGAAAATTGTGAATTTCACCTTCACCATCTCCGAAGAGAATGAAACAATCATCTACGTAACGGAACCAACATTTTGGCTTATATATTGATGTCTCTAGGGCCTTCTTTTCGACAATTTCCATGATCAATATATAAGCCAAAATGTTGGTTCCGTTACGTAGATGATTGTTTCATTCTCTTCGGAGATGGTGAAGGTGAAATTCACAATTTTCTCGCACATCTGAATTCGATACACCCTAAGATACAGTTCACAATGGAAATGGAAGAGAACAAAAAACTGCCATTCTTAGATTTGTTGATCGAGCGAAACGACGATGGTTCATGGGGTCATTCAGTATACAGGAAGAAAACGCATACAAACCGGTACCTACAAGGCAGTTCATATCACCATCCATCTCAGAAGAAATCCGTGTTGACTAATCTAGTTCAACGTTCTACTGCTCTTTCTGATGACGATCATTTAATTTCTGAATTGAACTATCTGAGGAGAATTTTTTCTCAGAATGGTTACTCGAAAAAAGAAGTTGATGAAGCGTTTAAGATCAACGCAAAGAGACCAAAAGAGACAGAAGAGCAAAGTCCCACAACTATACTTCTTCCTTACATCAATGGAACAACGGATAAGATTGGAAGAATGCTAAAGAAGCATAATATAAAAACTATCTTCACAACAACAAGAAAACTAAATTCCTTTTTTTACACCCGTTAAAGACGTTATTCCGCAGGAGAATTGTGGTGTATACAGGATACCTTGTGACTGCGGTTTGTGTTATATAGGTCAAACCAAGAAACCACTGATACAGCGCCTTAAAGAACATAGAAGGAGTTCACCTAATCTATCAGCTGTTGCCACACATGCAACATTGGTAGATGAAGGTGGAAGAATCCATAACATCTTATATGACAAGGCCAAAATAATCAATCACGAGAGCCATCGTTGGAAGAGAGCAATCAGCGAGGGTCTCGAAATTATCAAACATCCTTTAAATATTAACGGTCTCGATTGCGGATACAGCTTTTCTGATTCTTGGGCAACAGCTATTGCATTGATTAAGAAGAAAGAAATGAAACAAAATGAACCGGTAGCTGGACCCGAGAATCAGAAGAAAGGTCAATCCATGAACTCTGGTTTTAATAAAATATACAATCTGAGAAGCCGTGCTCAGTAAACCACAGCCACTTGTGTTCATATGAATGTTTTTCTTGATTGTTTTTGTAATTGTTGTTTTTCTAATATTTTTAATTTTTGTCATTGCTCCTGAAGAGGTGACCGATAAAGGTCATGAAACGTTGAGCTTTCGAGAATAAAACTAATTATTTTAAATATAAAATTAAAAGAGTTTGTTTTATTTTATCATCATTACACAACTACATCCAAAAATATTCAATTTATTGCACATAATGAGTTGTGAAAGCTTAAAGTCAAACATATATATATATATATATATATATATATATATATATATATATATATATATATATATATATATATATATATATATATTTATATATATATATATCCAAAGAAACAACAACAAAAACACAGTCAAAGCTCCATTAGAGTGCGATGGAAGTGTTTGCCATTGCTCATACAATTGAACTGCTATCCTGATCTGAAAGTGTGTAGAAGTGATCTGTGGATTTGTTGCAGAACTTCGGCTCCTCCGAGAGGAGGCTCAAGAGATGACGGACCAGTACGACGAGAAGAAGAGACTGTACAACACGACTGCCGCTAGCCTGGAGGGCAACATCATGACCTTGGAACATGTAAGGCTCGCCGCTCCTTACTCAGATTCTATCATCAAAAATTCATCGCAATATATCGAAAGATTTCATTTTCAATCAGTATTGTATAAAATTTTGCTACTGTAATTTCGAGTATATATTTTTGTTTTCATCATCGTCAAAACTGGATACAAAATCATTGTTTCCCGAATGAAGGTAGGATTGTTTGGACCTGGCACCACAAGGGCAATCTTATCGACCCAAAGAATAGTTCACATAGAATATCTCATTCAACAAACAATCCATCTTGAGGTAGATAATACTTTCAGGGCGCCTGAAGAGCGTATACTGGAATAAAGATACAAGTTCCGGTAATTTTGTGTTACTAGGTACCAAATTCAGATTCTACGATTTGTGGGTAATGTTGGTGTTTTCTTGTAGTTTGAGGTTTGAAGTGTGTCTTGGAGTAACCTTAAGTTTATAATTGTTATGTTTTGTGTGTTTGCGACTTGGTTTAATGTGGCGATTTTCTGATATCACGTATACTCCGCCATGTTTTTTGCTATGCTGTCACAGCTGGGATGACGTATCAAGGGGTTTAGGTCAGGTTGGTGCACTTACCCGGCGTATACCGCCGGCAGGCGGAACGGAGCTTATAGACTCGGTTTTCAATGTTTTGGTGGTAATTTGTGTTGCCAGGTGTGGTTTTTGTCAAAGTTTGATGTTTATTTATTCAAAAACACAATCTTCAGGAAAATTTTTACGAAATCAGGAATGGTACCGAGTAACTCAAATTTACCCACGTTCCGAAGAGTGAACGTGGCTTGGCGTGTTTACTTAGAAAGAGGATGGCCTATTCGAGGAAACAATCCAAACCTAACCCATACAACCCTTATACAGCTCCTTTGTGCTCTAACCAATTGGCGACTTGTGATCGCCCGCCCATCGGACGTCACGCGTCCGCTGACAATCCAATATGGCGGCAATTGGGGCATTCAGTGCACTTTTGACATTTGATACTATTGTATTTTGACTACGTTTCTTTGCATTTATTTGCCACTATGGTGAAATATTGTTGTGTTCCTGGGTGAAAAATTAATGTTAAATCACGAGGAATATCATTTCATTTGTTTCCAAAAGACGAAAAGCGAAAAAACTATGGATTTCTAAAATGAGATGTGATGAAAAATATAATCTTCCAGTATCATCTTCTATGCATGTATTTTCTTTTGGTTTCACACCATTGGATGCGTAACAACTACAACATAATACCAAAGCTATTAGTAGGCCTAAAGACTTGCCATAAGAATAAATATGCTCAAAGGTAGGGCCTGAGCCAAGCTGCAAAACAAATCTAGCCTCTAGGCCTACTTAGGCCTAGGGGGCTAGGCCTGACCTAGGACTAAAATGAGCCTTGTCTAGCCTTGACCTAAATGAGTTTATGCATAGGCCTAAGGGGCTAGGCCTATCTAGGACTAGAATAAACCTTGTCTAGCTATCACTTGAATGATTTTGTTAAGCCTACTTGGCTATAGAATGACAGAAATGTCTTAATTTGATGTCTTGGAGGTCCACAAAATCGCTTGGCTTTGATCATCAAGGTGCCAGTTGCACTTTCTTGTGTGGTCCATATCTCTTGCACATAAGACGACACATAAAGGCTATAGCTTTTTTTAGTAGGCGCTATCTTCCTTCGTCTCCTCAATAGTTTAGAACGACATTCATATCGAAATTGTTGAAGATAAATAATGATTTACACCAAGGGAACTCTTGTAAACGCTAACGAATCCATCTTTATTCCAAGCAACTTCCCCCAATCACGCGCGTACTGCCCGTGTAAGAGCGTACTGTAATAAGCTCCGCCCATCTGAAGTTGTTAATTCCCTGGAAAAGTAGCTTGTCTACGACATTGCTACACGTCAAGCCCTCCTTCATTCGTAGTAGTATCGCTATTCCAGTATTCGCTCTTCAGCGTCTCCAGTATTCGCTCCTCAGCACCTCCAGTATTCGCTCCTCAGCGCCTCCAGTATTTGCTCCTCAGCGCCTCCAGTATTCGCTCCTCAGCGCCTCCAGTATTCGCTCCTCAGCGCCTCCAGTATTTGCTCCTCAGCGCCTCCAGTATTCGCTCCTCAGCGCCTCCAGTATTCGCTCCTCAGCACCTCCAGTATTCGCTCCTCAGCGCCTCCAGTATTCGCTCTTCAGCGTCTCCAGTATTCGCTCCTCAGCACCTCCAGTATTCGCTCCTCAGCGCCTCCAGTATTCGCTCCTCAGCACCTCCAGTATTCGCTCCTCAGCGCCTCCAGTATTCGCTCCTCAGCGCCTCCAGTATTCGCTCCTCAGCGCCTCCAGTATTCGCTCCTCAGCGCCTCCAGTATTCGCTCCTCAGCGCCTCCAGTATTCGCTCCTCAGCGCCTCCAGTATTCGCTCCTCAGCGCCTCCAGTATTCGCTCCTCAGCACCTCCAGTATTCGCTCCTCAGCGCCTCCAGTATTCGCTCCTCAGCGTCTCCAGTATTCGCTCCTCAGCACCTCCAGTATTCGCTCCTCAGCGCCTCCAGTATTCGCTCCTCAGCGCCTCCAGTATTCGCTCCTCAGCACCTCCAGTATTCGCTCCTCAGCGCCTCCAGTATTCGCTCCTCAGCGCCTCCAGTATTCGCTCCTCAGCGCCTCCAGTATTAGCTCCTCAGCACCTCCAGTATTCGCTCCTCAGCACCTCCAGTATTCGCTCCTCAGCACCTCCAGTATTCGCTCCTCAGCACCTCCAGTATTCGCTCCTCAGCGCCTCCAGTATTCGCTCTTCAGCGCCTCCAGTATTCGCTCCTCAGCGCCTCCAGTATTCGCTCCTCAGCGTCTCCAGTATTTGCTCCTCAGCGCCTCCAGTATTCGCTCCTCAGCGCCTCCAGTATTCGCTCCTCAGCGCCTCCAGTATTAGCTCCTCAGCACCTCCAGTATTCGCTCCTCAGCACCTCCAGTATTCGCTCCTCAGCACCTCCAGTATTCGCTCCTCAGCACCTCCAGTATTCGCTCCTCAGCGTCTCCAGTATTCGCTCCTCAGCGTCTCCAGTATTTGCTCCTCAGCGCCTCCAGTATTCGCTCCTCAGCACCTCCAGTATTCGCTCCTCAGCGCCTCCAGTATTCGCTCCTCAGCACCTCCAGTATTCGCTCCTCAGCGCCTCCAGTATTCGCTCCTCAGCGTCTCCAGTATTCGCTTCTCAGCACCTCCAGTATTCGCTCCTCAGCGCCTCCAGTATTCGCTCCTCAGCGCCTCCAGTATTCGCTCCTCAGCGCCTCCAGTATTCGCTCCTCAGCGCCTCCAGTATTAGCTCCTCAGCACCTCCAGTATTCGCTCCTCAGCACCTCCAGTATTCGCTCCTCAGCGCCTCCAGTATTCGCTCCTCAGCGTCTCCAGTATTCGCTCCTCAGCGCCTCCAGTATTCGCTCCTCAGCACCTCCAGTATTCGCTCCTCAGCGCCTCCAGTATTCGCTCCTCAGCGCCTCTAGTATTTGCTCCTCAGCGCCTCCAGTATTTGCTCCTCAGCGCCTCCAGTATTCGCTCCTCAGCGCCTCCAGTATTTGCTCCTCAGCGCCTCCAGTATTCGCTCCTCAGCGCCTCCAGTATTCGCTCCTCAGCACCTCCAGTATCCGCTCCTCAGCGCCTCCAGTATTTGCTCCTCAGTGCCCCCAGTATTCGCTCCTCAGCGCCTCCAGTATTCGCTCCTCAGCGCCTCCAGTATTCGCTCCTCAGCGCCTCCAGTATTTGCTCCTCAGCGCCTCCAGTATTCGCTCCTCAGCGCCTCCAGTATTCGCTCCTCAGCATCTCCAGTATCCGCTCCTCAGCGCCTCCAGTATTCGCTCCTCAGCATCTCCAGTATCCGCTCCTCAGCGCCTCCAGTATTCGCTCCTCAGTGCCCCCAGTATTCGCTCCTCAGCGCCTCCAGTATTCGCTCCTCAGCGCCTCCAGTATTCGCTCCTCAGCATCTCCAGTATCCGCTCCTCAGCGCCTCCAGTATTCGCTCCTCAGTGCCCCCAGTATTCGCTCCTCAGCGCCTCTAGTATTTGCTCCTCAGCGCCTCCAGTATTCGCTCCTCAGCGCCTCCAGTATTCGCTCCTCAGCGCCCCCACAATTTCAACATTCAGCCTTCAGAGAGGAGCAAAAAACTTCAATCTTATCAATATATTTTATTTTTCCGTTTTCTTCTTTTCTGAGGATACCGTGAACCCTCGTTAATCCAAACTTGGTTAATCCATAATTTGACATCCTTATTCTCTCGCATACGAGTCACACCCGCGTATAAGTCGCACCCGCGTATAAGTCGCATCTCTGTTTTTGAAAGTCAATTTTTGAAAAACCCTTTCTATGGTCGTATAAGCCGCACCTGCAGTCTCCTGTAGGCCTACCGTCAAGGTCTTTTTTTTCTGTGTATGATGTTTTTGGTCCGGTCTGTATATGTAAGCGCGCACGACTAACGCACACTTGTCTCCCCCCCTCCCCCTCACCCACCCAACCAGCAGTATAGCAGCCATGCATCCTTGTTGACTGCTCAGTTGACACAAGTGCTTTGGAAGACATACACACACACATTCGCACAATGCTCATAGCAACCAAATGACGCTATTCAGATGACTGGCTGGTGTGGCATTACTTTAAATGTGCTTTTGACATTTGTTTGTTTCCCTGTCATTGTTAGAAAGGGAATTCCGTATTATTGAAATGACATTTGACTCCAAACAATGAAAAGCAATCATCATTGCCTTTTTAACCCTTTCACAGTTGGTAAAATTTCCGATAAAAACCCCACCAGGTTAGCCAATAATAGAGTAGTTTATAGTAGACACCGCTTTGCATACCGGGAAGTTTCCCACATATTCGACATATATTAGTGATAATATAAAATGCCTTGCTTAGATTCTATTTGTAAATGTCCAATATGGCCGGCAAGATTGGAACGATCATATGATGCTATTGGCTGCAGGAGTAACATATCGTTTTAAGATAACATATATCTATGGATAAAGCAGGTTAGTATAATTAGGTCGTGAGTGACGGGCGGGCGGGGATGGTTGATCCTCAGAACGTGCGCGCGCTGCGGGACGAAGTCAACTCGGGCCGGTCGAAGGCGTTCCTGTTGGAGGCGGAGTCAGTGGTGAGCGCAACGCGGCTGCAGCTGGTGTCACCACGTCGTGAGTGAGGGGGGAGATGGTTGATGTCCGTGTGATTGTCCTCAGAACGTGCTTGCGCTGCGGGACGAAGTGAACTCGGGCCGGTCGAAGGCGTTCCTGTTGGAGGCAGAGTCAGTGGTGAGCGCGACGCGGCTGCAGCTGGTGTCACCACGTCGTGAGTGAGGGGGGAGATGGTTGATGTCCGTGTGATTGTCCTCAGAACGTGCGCGCGCTGCGGGACGAAGTCAACTCGGGCCGGTCGAAGGCGTTCCTGTTGGAGGCGGAGTCAGTGGTGAGCGCGACGGGGCTGCAGCTGGTGTCACCACGTCGTGAGTGAGGGGGGAGATGGTTGATGTCCGTGTGATTGTCCTCAGAACGTGCTTGCGCTGCGGGACGAAGTGAACTCGGGCCGTTCGAAGGCGTTCCTGTTGGAGGCAGAGTCAGTGGTGAGCGCGACGCGGCTGCAGCTGGTGTCACCACGTCGTGAGTGAGGGGGGAGATGGTTGATGTCCGTGTGATTGTCCTCAGAACGTGCGCGCGCTGCGGGACGAAGTCAACTCGGGCCGGTCGAAGGCGTTCCTGTTGGAGGCGGAGTCAGTGGTGAGCGCGACGGGGCTGCAGCTGGTGTCACCACGTCGTGAGTGAGGGGGGAGATGGTTGATGTCCGTGTGATTGTCCTCAGAACGTGCGCGCGCTGCGGGACGAAGTGAACTCGGGCCGGTCGAAGGCGTTCCTGTTGGAGGCAGAGTCAGTGGTGAGCGCGACGCGGCTGCAGCTGGTGTCACCACGTCGTGAGTGAGGGGGGAGATGGTTGATGTCCGTGTGATTGTCCTCAGAACGTGCGCGCGCTGCGGGACGAAGTCAACTCGGGCCGGTCGAAGGCGTTCCTGTTGGAGGCGGAGTCAGTGGTGAGCGCGACGCGGCTGCAGCTGGTGTCGGACGAGGTGCGGCTGTACGTGGGCGGGGCCCCGGGTGACGGCAGCCGCTCGCTGCGAGACGCGCTGGCCGCGGCCGTGGCAGAGCAGGAGAGGCTGGGCAGGCGCGCCAGGGAGGACCAGCGCCTCGTCAGGGAGAACCAGGAGAACCGCGCCGCGCAGATGACGCTCTGGAGCAACCTGGAGAAGTGAGTGGCGGAACAAACTCGGTTTAATACCAAATATGACATATACTGAGACGCGTGGCCGAGTGGTTAATACGCTGAACCGTCATCCAGGAGACCGAGGTTTGATTCCCGCCATGGTCGACCATCCTGACAGTGGTTTTTTGTGGTATCCCTCTGTCGTTCAGGTCAATACTGGGATGGTTCCTTAATATCAGGTCACGACCAACTCCTTCCCACCATCCAGAAACACCTTAGAAAATAACCTTTCATCTCATTATCTCATCATCTCATATATCATTCACTGATGCCAATAGATCGTAGTCATCAGTACAGTGTGTTGTTAAACCCGATATGGATAAATAAATAATTTGACATATTTCGACCTTGAAGTCGGTCCACAGCTGACGATGTGGGCATTTCAATGTTGATTAATACGGTAAATCTGATTTCCGGCTGGATCGTAATTAGCACTCAGATTGCGCCCTTCAATTGATTTTCAAACAGAATAATTCAAAATAGTTTGAGTGCATGCATTCCTTAAAACTAGTCAAACGTGAAATATGCGTTGTAAGATGAGCGAGAGGTATAAAAGTCGTTGAAGTAGTTCTACCCTTGCTACTTTATCGACTCTGGTATTCTACACACCTTGATATCCCAATAAGGTATAAAAGTCGTTAAAGTAGTTCTACTCTTGCCACTTTATTGGCTCTGGTATTCTACACACCTTGACGCATATAAAAAATACTTCATTGTTGGTCAACTCTTGAATCTAGAAAGCTGTGAATCTCGACAACTTAATTCTGTCACAATTTGTATGATATACTTATGAATATTATTTTATTTTTTTTTTTTGTCTTCAAAACGGCTGATCAGAATTGCTTACAAAATCGTAATAATGTGTAAAATCCATGTATACACATTTAGAGAAAATTTCATCCCATTTGGAGAGATTTAATTTTTCAACATTTTCCGCCCAGCCAAATCTTATGGGGTTTTTAGAAACTTTGAGGTGATTTTTCTCAAAATTGGTCAAACCGATTCATTCCAAAAACTATACAGTTCTAAGTTGGATGAGTTTGCGTGTACAAAAAAAGTTTCATGTTGATCAGTCAACCCTTGCGACCTGTAGAGTGCTTACAAAAAAAAAAAAAAAAAAAAAAAACACACAGACAAAGCTCTATAAGAGTGGGATGAAGACTTCGCTACGCTCATCAATTATTCTCCCATGTTTTTCCATGCTCTATGTTTTATGCGTAAGAATAGGCCTAAGCACATTGAGTTGTCCGCTGCTTTGTGTGTGTCTTGTAACTGCGTGCGGCCTGACCTTGACGAGCACGAGGCCTGTCGAGCCGGAAACACTCGTTGGTCAGTCGTACTCGGGACGACCGAGCACCATTACGTGACGATCGCTTGTCGCAGCGAGCCGAGTAAACACGATCAGTGAGGCGCTCTCTACAGTTCAAACCGTGGCTCTCTCCCCCGCACAATAACAAATTTACCGAATTCAAATTCTTTACGGCCGAGTAATGATTTCGTGGGAAAGTAGTGGTATTACCGTATTTACACGCATATAAGACGCACTTATGTTCCATTTTTAATTCAACAAAAAGTCACATGCATCTTTTAGAGGTGGGCCCTAAGTGAGAAAAAATTCACATTTTGCGATGAAACAGTTGCCGTGAAACACTGCCCCAATGTTGAAGCATAGGGCGAACCCACAATCGTCGTCAGAATTGCACAGACGGTCGTCAATGTTGAAGCATACGGCGGATCTGTAATCGTCCGTATCGGCCCGCCTTTTAGAGTGTCATGTCACACTGAATAACAAGACGAACACTTTGGCATGTAACGGTATCTGTTTATCACCAATCAACAATGCTCGCCTGGAAGTGTGCCCTGGGTGATAAGTCTATAGGGGACTACTTACTCATTCAACACTGGGCTGGATAAAAATGAATATGAACTTAAGAGATATTATCAATGTTCTTTGTTTATTCTCCACTAGAGTCGCTGAAAGAAGAAGGCTTGAACTAGTCGTGTTCTAGTGTTGTGGGGTAGAGGGACTGGAACCTTCCTTTGTGGTTACAAGGTCTCGAGAATCATGTTTATGACCCAAAATATTGGGAATACGATTCTGCGTCTTATATAAGTAAACAAAAAGGTTTCCAAAAATAGAGCCTGAAATGTAACTTCCTGGGTGCGTCTTATAAGCTGGTGCGGCTTATAAGCGTGTCAATATGGTATGTACAGTGAAACCTCTATCCATCATTTTTCAAGGGACCAGGAAAATAAAACCATCTATCCAGGAAAACCATCCATCCAGGAAAATTTAACATTGATTATATGGGAGTGGGGTGAGAAAAAATGAATGATACATCCAGGAAACAATGGATCCGAGAACGATGCATAGAGGTTACACTGTATGAAGTTGTACTACTGGACCCTTACCTAGTAAATCTCGTGCTAGTGCTAGCTAGCTCCAAGAAACTAGGACGCCCATTGGTTAATGTTCACTATAAAAGCTACCAACAATGACAAAATATGATGAAAACCAATTCACGGCCTCTTGAACTGAATAAGTCATTTCGTAGCTCACCTGAAGAGCAGCTCTAAGATGTTGTGCTAACAACAATGGAAGTACACGGAGACCAGACATGTTGCCATGACAGGTAGCTCCCCTGGGAGATATTTACCAATCAAAGTCTTGGCCTCTTGGAGCTAGCTAGCACTAGTACGAAATTTATTAGGTAAGGGTCCTGTACTGCCCCACTTAGATAGAACACTGTAGTACAGTATCTGCATTTTTCACGTTTTTTTGAGTTGGATGCATTTTCTTAACTCACTTTTTTCTGAGCTTTTCATTGCACGTAGTTAGAACACCTTTATCTACTCTCTGAATGGGTCAAAGCAATAAGCTTACCGTATTTACTCGCAAACAAGTCGCACCCGCGTATAAGTCGCATCCCTGTTTTTGACAGTCTGAAAAACCCTTTGTACGGTCTTATAAATTGCGCCTGCAGTCTCCAGTACGTCAAGAATACATTGCGATTGGAATAGAATCCAGCGACGAAGCGATTGAAGCGAGCAGGACGCTGACGGCAAGGTTCTCGTGTTCCAGGCTGTTGGAGTGCAAGCACCAGTGCCTGGTGGCGGCCAAGCAGAACGCGGGCACCGTCCACCGGGAGAGAGGATCCGAGATGCTCGTGCTGAGCCCCGAGTAGACTCCTCGTGTCTCGGACAAGACGAATCTAGTCGGATGTTTTCTAGGGTAGAACAACTAAACTTGTGCAATATATCGTTGTCTCGTCTTTCGGTTTTGAGACTATTTGTAGACGATGAAAAGGGAGTTTCAAGTTGACAGAGTAAAAATGTGGTCAGTAAAAAAATTGTACACTAACAGTTGATGAATAAAAATAAGTATATATATATTGATAAAGAACATTGACAACTGTGATTACTGACAAACTTATTGATGGTGAAATGATACTAATATACGGTAATGACAATACTCGACAAAGCCGTAGCCTAACTGCCGGTTTGCAGTTTGCTCGACTCGTTAGCTTGCGTGGCAAGTGCGGTTGTTCAACTGTTGTTCTATCAACTATCGCAGACAGCGCCCTCTATCCCACGTCTAGTATAAGTTCGTATTGAATGGAGCTATAAACAGGGCGGTGAGAATTCATGTTGCAAAAAATCAGGTGGTAAATTTGAATTGATGCAAACATACAAGATATCGATGACACTACGTTAAAGTTGAACACTCTTTACACGATCAATTTTCATTACATGAAATTTCACTAATTGCAGATAAATAATTGTGATGGTCTAAAGGCGTTTGCAATTTCTGTTGCAGAATTTTCATTCTAGTAGCGATACCTGTGGGCAACATGTGAGAAGTTTTCGATATTTGGGTATGATTGACTTTCGAGTTGAGACTTTCCTGCGCACTTCCAGTGTCAATGTAGCGCAACTAGCACCTAACCTAACCCAACTTTAAGAACACGTTTAGCTTCACTATCGGTTTTTATGTAGACATTCGAACAATAACCAATAACATAACCTAAAAAGCCAATATCAAATTGGCAATGAACCAAGTTACGTTGGCCAAGCGTACGCAGTGTGCCCCCTTTTTTATTGTGTTCAATGGCGAATGAGAATGTATGGTTGATAGATCCTACGAAGTCAGCGGAAATACATGTGACCATAGCACTCATTGACTAACTAGGTGAAAGATTTCAGTGAAGTTGAACGTAGTGTTGTCTCCTTCTTACGGTTATGAGACCATCGGTATTCTCGATGACTATTTCGTAGACGATGGAAAGGGAATCTCAAGATTGCCTGGATAAGAGTGTGGTCGGTAGGATTACGGTAGTAAAATTGTAGACAGTTGATGAATGGAAATTAAAGTATATATTGGTAAAGAATAATGACGGTGATAATTACAGACGAACTTGGTGACGGTGGAACGGTAATACATATACTTGACAAAGAACAAGTCTAACTGCCGGTTTGCAGGTTTACTTCAGACAATCCTTGCTTGATGAAGCCTGTCGTTCTGACATCTCTCTCAGACGACGCCCTCTATCTAGTGTCTAGTAAAAGTACATATGGAATGGAGTGACAAACAAGGCGGTGAGAATTCATATTACGAAAATGAGGTGGTAAACTTCAATTGAAGTGAAAATGAAGATATTGACTACAGTAGTTTAACATGATTCTGGCATGCAGCTGAAATCACTCTGATCTCACGTGTAGGCAACATAGGAAACGTGGGGATTCTACTATCCTGAAATACATTTCAGAAATCAATTGATCGTGTAAAGTGGCTCTTACGGTAGTAAAAGTAGTATCACGATATGTTCTCAATCCAACAATTCGTTCTGAATTAGGGGTAGATCAAGCAACAAATGTGGATGTTGAAAGAAGAAACATCTACGAAACAACATCTTCATACTTGAAAACCACCTACAATATTTCAAATATCACCGTGATTGGTCTTTTGATAGGCGCTAGGGGCACTATCACAAGTTTTTTTGTAGAATTTTGTAGGAAATTTAGTCTAAAAAGTGATCTCATCAATTTGATAGGTATTTTAGCCTTGAAAGGATATATTGCCATTTTGAGAAACCATTTGTACTCATCACATTCTTAGCATAATTATTCTTCATTTTTTTTTTTAATTATTTTTATATTATTTTCATATCTCTGTTCATATTATTACTTTTTCATATCAGGCTACTGTTTATTACTCTCTCATTATTTCCCACAATCATTTTTTTATCAATCATTCATGTGTGATTTATTATTATTATGTGTTTTTTCCACTTCATTAATTTTGTATTTGATTATTATTATGTGTCAAAAGGCAATCATGTATACCATGACATAGTCTAATAAAGATTTATATATAACGTCGATCCTGAAAATCAAGATCAATTTAGCAATTGAATAACGGTCTTTTCAGTTCTTGTAAATAATAATTGTTTCTACATTTTAGCTTGTGAAAACCAGTGGCAAAGGGTGGAGTTTTAATCAGGGTAGACAGATTTGATTTTTTTTCATTAGTGATGTGAGAACTTGGTGACGTATCAAAAACAGCATTTTTTATGTCTATTTTTGCTATTTATATTAATTGGCCACGTATTTGTAGGTTTTTAAGAAAGATTAATAATACAGAATAGCCAAAATATAAGGTCGCTTCTCGCACGTGGCAACGCTCTGCTGTCACTGATCGTGTATGATCGGGTCTAGGTTTGCTAGACCGCGCAAACCATTCAACAAACCTACGCTTCCAGCAGCATAGCAATTTCAGTGGAAAGACGAAGGTAGACGGTGACTCTTTTGGTCGATATTCTTTGCTTTCTATACCATCTATACGGGTAGTAGCTGATTGGCTGTTCAGCGTGTTGGTGAGCGCGCTAGGAACCTCGAACGGAGACGTTTTTAAATCTGTCTGCCCTGTACTATTTCATAGTGCTTACAAGGAGGTAACAGCGCTGCCGAGCAAACATGACATTCGTTTGAGAAGAACAAAACTTTCTTCACGTATCAAGCACATTTTTGTGAACAAATATAGAAAACAATTTTTAAAAAAGTACCAATTATATGTTGAAGTCTAGATTCTCTTTTTGGTTATGTGAGTTTTCAGGGTAGACGGCCCGTCAGACATATTCCTGACGAGTGAGACGACATATTCCAGACAGGAGCCATGCAGGGATTTTCTCCTGAGATTACATTTTTCTGTTAGTAAGATATTTCAAGCCCTTACCCGATAACTACCCACCCTGAATAGAAGCCCCGCATGGAATTTTTACAAAAATATTGTATTTGAAGTGTTCCTCGGAGTAATTTTAAAACAGTGATTGTCTGTTCGTGAGATATTATGAACCTTCACCTGATAACCCACCCACTTCAAACTTAACTTTTCCATAAATATTGCATTTGAAGTGTTCTTTGAAGTCATTTTGAATATGTAATTTTTGGTTGGTGAGATATTTCAAACTTTTACGTGACAACCACTCACTTCAAATGGAAGCGCCCTGTAGGAGAGTATTTTGAGATTATATTTCAATAAATTTTTCTCCTCACATTTTCAAAAATGTAGTCCTATTGACTTGGGGCTGTGCGAGACTCGAAATTTTCAAGCAAGTTTGAGTCGAAATCAAGACTCGAACTCGCTCGAAAAGATTTTTCTCAGATCAAAATTTCGAGTCTCGAAATACTTTCGGGTCTCGAACGTTTTCGAGCGAGAATAAACTTGTCATCTTTTTATCATTCAACATATTGGTATTAAATAATAAATATACAGTGTCTGAAACTTATGAAAAAGTTTTGATTTTGCATATAGAACTTGCTGAATGATTACAACGCGCATCATCTAACACTGTCAGTTGCACCGGACTGAACGACTCCGAGTGAGTGAGTTCTGTTGAGTCGCAGTTACCACCAGACACGCACACGCGTCTCTCTCCCTTCCTCAGTTCCTCCCCCTCAACAAACTCTTCAAGGACAGATTAAACGTCATCACACAAGTTGCCAAGACACTCGGGACGGCCGAGCCCCAATGGCAAAAAATTCGCGCGTCGTCATCGGCGAAGTTAGCCGATCAAGTAGCTCTTCAGTAGCGAACTTATCAAGTAGTTTCGCCTGGTTTCTCTCGTACGCAATACAAAATTGTCGTAATTTACACCGGGAAGTGATGATTTTCGTGGCCATCTTTTTTAATACTGATTGTATCCACTTCAAATTTTGCACTTGGATAGCCATCATGCTAAAACTGCAAAAAAAATGAAAATAAAATAAAAACCAACAATTTACATGATTATTTGGTTTTTACGAAATTTTCAACAATGTAATTTATTTTTCGTTTTTCTCAAACAATAATTTTTTTCAATTCAATTTTTTCACAAAAATGTTGCTGAAGTATTGTTCAAGGGTTGGTCATATCGTTTTTTTGATATACCTGCTATATTTCAAGATACATGATTTTATTTACGATGTTTTTTTTTTAATTTAAATTTTCTATAACATTTTCAATCAAATTTGTGCTCGAACTCGCTCGTACTAGAATAGTGCTCAAACTCAAAAAGCTCTGCTCGCACAGCCCTAGCCGCTATTGTTTTATGGGGTATGCAGAAGCATTGCTTCCTTCTTAGTTCTTACCTGATCCTAATTCGATGGAAGGAGTGATCAACAAATTCCACTTCTCATGTAACCTTAACAAAATGGCCATGTGTTTGAGTTTATTTATAAGCATATTCGTGAGAAATTGTCGACTACTCAGAAACAAAACAAAAAAGTTTTTCGCCATTTTGATTTCCTTCTCCCTTTTACAACCCTTCCTCATCCTTTCCCTTAACAAAGTTCACAAGATAAGGAAAAACTAGACATCCACCTCAACACGATGAGTGAACTGTAGGGAATTCCTGAGGTTGATCACTCAGGGGAAATTCCTAGCATAAGTCAGACAGAGAAATCCTGCAAGGGACTCTCCATCAATCATCATGAATCTAGAATCTTCTACTCATGAGTCTAGAATCTTCTACACCAGAATCTAGTATATAAAGACCAGGAAGGCAACCTGCAAGTCAGTTGCCAGTTGACAGTCATCATGTGAACATCACACTTCATTGGGACAATCAGAGGTCTCGATTCACATTCATGTATTCTATTCATCAGTGTAAATAAATATCTAGTCAAATTAATACAATGCTACTTTTAGTGTCAGTGACAATCTGACCTTGCACCTCATCACATACTTCCACAGAACGTTTAATGGTTTCGTTCAAAATCATAATTATGAGTAGATAAAATGAATTTCCTACACATTGCGTGTACCTTTCGAAGTCTACGTCTATACAACTTCATACATTCGCATTTGTTTTCAGCTGAAATATGTAGACATACGACATACATGGGCATAATGGTAACACATCTTTTAGTTCAGTGTGACGATCTACTTTAAAACTCATTAAATAATGTCTAGTCAGGTAGGTCCCAGAGGGCCCCCCCAGACCAGATACCCACCTACCCCTTTCGGGCGCGGGGCCATGGACCCGAATTTGTATTGTCGGGCCGCCACTGGCAACAAGTGTCATCTATTGAATTAAAACAATTGAAATCAATTATGAATGAACAGGGAGGCCGTGACATAATTGATTTCGGCGGGGTTTTCAAACGTTTGAAGTGATCCAATATTATGTAGATGTTGACTGAGCTGACAAATTATTTTTCATTGTACATTACTATACTTCTGAACTCATCTCACAACGCGAATCCTGCGTTCTCCTAGTTAGATGAGCTTCCATTTCACATGCCGAAAAAAATGGGCTTGGTTTTTATGTTGTTTTTTTTTGTAATTTTGTACGCGGCATACAGGTCAGGAAAAAATGCCTACCGACTTGAAACTTTTTCTACATAATTCTGTCATACCAGAATAGGTTGGGATTTTTTTTCAGGAAATCGGTCAGAAGGTTTTTCCGGAAAAAATCGGAAAGTTTGAGAAATCCTCATAAGAATAACACTGATGGAAAATACTTGAAATTTGGAAAATTTTCAAAAGCTTCAAAATTTCCACTGAATATGGAAAATATAATTACGGATATTTTCAGTAACTTTCACAACTATCGGATGACAAATAACAAAGAAAACGCAATAAAAGTATACATTTTATTGAATATTGAGAGCAAATGGTTTTGCATAGTGTATATTATGCAACAGGTTGCAGCACTATAAATATCAATAAGTTGCAGGTAAGGTTTTTGAACGTTTGAAGTAATCCAAGGTCTGTATATGTGGATTGATCTGATGAAATATTTTTCATTCTAGATTTCCATACTTCTAAGCTCATCTCACAACGCAAATCCCGCGTTTTCCTAGTTTAATATGCCAGTAATATAAAGTCTAGATGAAAAGAGCACGTAAAAATGACCACGCGATTTTTTAAAATCGAAGAATAACTAGGCCTATTTTGATGTGGTTTATATTCACGTCTACGTGACCAGGTCGTAATTATCCAGTCAGTACAACCTGCTCTTGGCACAAAATTATTACTTTCGAGTTGGCTTACTCACTTCTTAGTTTTTAAATCCATTTTACCTCAACTGAATGACATTCTGCATTTTGATGTCGATTGGCATTTGGCATCAACAATTTTCATTGTTGAATTAGCTAGCTAGCAATTCCTATTGTTGCTAGATGCACAGTGACGCAAACTTACACAATGCAGTCAGTCAGGGCACATTTCGAAAGGATTCCACTTCATTCTTCCTATAGGTTCTTCTAAGAATTCCAAATTATTTTTCTAAAGAAATCTAGTAATCGGGGAACTGGGGATTCTCTTTTAGTACCAATCCATTAATCATTCATATTTAAAAATAAACATGGAGGCAAATTTGTGTTATCATTGTGGCAGTGAGCAGCAAGCCGTATGTCAAAGTCAAATAATAGAAGGCCGTGGAAGTGAGAAGTCAAAGTCGTAAGATGGCAACTAGAAAGAAAGCAGATGACAAAAATCTCAAGATTTTACGTGAATTAGTGTCATTACCTAGAAATAAACAATGTTTCGACTGTCATCAGCGAGGGCCAACTTATGTCAATATGACGATTGGTTCATATGTGTGTACTACTTGTTCGGGAATGTTGTAAGTAGAGCGTAGTCTAGGGACAGGGCCTATCATAAGAAGTCTTATTTTAGCTCTAGGCGTAGGCCTAAGCCTACTCATGTCATTGGTATCTCATCGGTCGGGCCGTAATAAGTGGGCTTGATTCCTTCATTCCAAACTTTTATAACAGGTCCTGAATGACATTTTCCCCTTTTTTAGATTGTGTAAATTGGATTGATAACATTTCAATAATATGCCATAGGCCTAAATGAGGTTATTAAGAGACAGGGCTAGCCATGAGTTTAAAATTATTGCTGATACCCTTAGCAATCCTACCAACTTTGTCATGCCAACTCCTTTATACTGTCAGGACTCGACCTTGGAACGAAAATGGGTTGTATCAGATCCGGCCCTCAAAGAAAAGAAATTCTTGTTGATATTTACCGTGAGCTCAATGGCTCCGTGTTGCTATTTTTGTTCTCACTAGGGATGAAGTTAAGCTAGGGATCAAACCACTTAGAGGGCTGACGAAGGGGCGGTTTTACGAAATCTTGATTAACGTAATCAGTGGTTCGAGCTGTTAATCCCATGGATGCTGACGCTATGTTAGTTCATATTCTGATTGGTGAAGAAAACAAAATCGGTAACGGTAAGCCTAGGCGTACCGTAGGAACCAAGACTGATAAACAACTACCGGTAATCTATGGTTAACCCCTTTCATGGTTTCGTACGTATGCCTGCTGTTTTACAATGTCGCCCGCCACAGGTTATGCACAGATGAGATACATTCTCAAAATTAGCTAAATGTAGGCACTTTTACCGACCGAGTAATGCTTCAAAGTTTATTTATTTTTTGGTAGATTTCGTTGGTAGTTCATCACCGATGAAATCAGTGGGTGCTTTAATCAGAAATAAAAATTTATAAAAATCTAAAATAATCTAAAGTAGGGCCTAATCTAAAATGAAGAGATTCAACGAGGCTGATTTGTTTTCAAGGTTCTAAACAATAATGGCGTACCGGAAGTCCAGTTGTTTATTATTGGCTCACCTAGTGGTTTTTTTACTGAAAATTTTACCAACTGTGAAAGGGTTTGAAGTTAACCTCTGGATTTTTCACAAATCCAAGTACCAGTACGTACATATATCTATCAAACTGTAGGCCAATCTTAGTTCCTACTAGACCTAGCTTTAATATTTCCAAGTTGCTGCTGATCAGTTCTATTAAAATAGTAGAGCTTGAAGAACAAGCATTCTCTTTCAGAGTTAGCCTGTTAATAAGTAGGCCTATCTTTGAATAATGAATATTCAATGACATCGTTGGCTACGTTCATTACACAGCTGGGAAGCGGCTTCCGCTTGGCCAAATCAATTCAGCGTGAAACGGTTCAAACATCCGGGTGAAATACACGTTGATTTTTTGTCAACAACAATCTAGTTCCAACATGGTTCAAGATGCGATTTGGCACTGTCAAATCTCATCTGATGTTGTGTGATGAACAGGCCAATACGGTGCGACGTGCCCACAACCATTGAGTTTGTAGTTATAAGAGAGTACCTCCAATGTTAAAGTTCTATAAGAGCAACCGTGATCGGCCAGCCCGAGCTTCACCCCCAAAGCATGGTGTTTTGTCCAGGTGGTGCTAGTGTCGGCGTTACTAGTCAACCGGCGACACTAGCACCACCTGGACAAAACACCCTGTTTTTTGAGTGAAGCTCAAACTGTCAGAATTATAGAGCCTCCCATAAGAATGTCCAGTCTTTCTAACGTAGTTATTATAAAGTCAATGCCACAACTCAAGCCAATTACAAGGTGATGTGAATATAAACAAATATGGCCGACCTTTCTCGATATCCAAACTGTTTGAACGATTCATGGCATAGTGAAATGTGAAACATTTGAACCACTTGAGGCTGAACCGTTCCCCCGGTGTGTGATAAACGTAGTCGTTGATTGAGACGATGTGTTAATGGTAGGTCGCAGGCGTACTAGAGCCTATTAGAAACAGTTTATGACTAGGCCGTTTGTCAGTCTTGTCTGCTGCCTGGTTTCAAAACCAATTTATACTGAGACGAGTGATCAAGTGGCTAGCACGCTGAACCATCATTCAGGAGACCCGGGGTTCGATTCCTGCCATGGTCGACCATCTTGACAGGGGTTTCTCGTGGTTTGTCCCTCTTGTCGTTCAGGTCAATACTGTGATGGATCCTTACCGACTCCTTCCCATTATCCAAAAACACCTGATGGAATTAACTTTCATCTTATCATCTCACCATCACATATTTTATTCACCGACGCCAATAAATCTTAGTCACCAGTACAGAGCGTCGTTAAACCGAATATAAATAAATACCAACTGATCTCGGCATTATCTGCTGGCGACACTCGGTAGTAAATTCCTTGGACTCATTGTTGGATCATGTTGTGAGTGGATTTTGTGTAGGGTTTAACGACGCTCTGTGTCTAGAAAACTAAGATCTATTGGTGTTGGATGAATGATCATTGAGATCTATGACTATCAATAACGTAACGGGATAAGCAACATGGCGCTTCCCTTTCGCACCATGCGCATACCGGTATATCAAAGGGATGCCGCCTCACAAATGTTGGGATGATTTGCTGGTATAGCATTATCCACAATTATATTTTTAGACACATTCGGACAAGAAAATGTCCGAAAACAGTCTTCTTGATTACAGTATGTCATTAAAATTCACATTGAAGAATCTTAAAATTCAATGTGGCTCTGATATTTGACGTCACCAAGTGAGTAATTGTGGTTAATGCTATTATTATATGGTAATCTATACAAGTAATAGATGTAATGCAATCTGTGAATCCAGCTCTTCCCAACTGCATTAAACAATATTGGAATGAATTTCATTTGAATTGGCCAATCTAAATTTAAAATACGTCTGTAAAAGCATTTAGTCCCCTAGTCAAGAGCCCTACTGCTATATTTACCATTTGATAACTGAATAATTACTCATCATCTACGAGAAAGATCAGAAACAATGCAAGTATACAACTATGTATTATACATTGAAATACGAGCCTAATACGTACGATTTGATTTGAAATTGCGGATCTCAGAAATGTACACGAAAGCGCTGATTCCATCATGGTGAAAACGGCCTAATGTTAAAAGGATAGGACTTACGCCATGTTGCTTATCCCGTTACGTTATTAATAGTCATAATTGAGATGAAGGTTTCTTAGGTAATGGGAAGGCACGTAGTGCCATCGTACTTCACACCTACGAACAATATCAAGTACCATTACAGACTATTTTCAAATACTAATTGAGTAATTATCTGCAGGAAGCTGAAAGACTTATTAATCCGTTAGATAAATTACAAATGAAACAGTTTTGTGATCACGATTCGAAAGATCAAGATGGAATTTAATTGCCAAATAACAGACAATATCACTGGTTATACCAAACAGGAGCTGCTGGAAATAAAAGTCATGTTTAAAAAGATCTACATTTTAGATGACAGATGTACTTAGATACATGTAGGCCTATAATTAGAATTGTAGGAATTGAGCATTCACATTCAGTTTTGGCAATCTATTTTCATGTGAATTGTGGCATTTCGTAGCAAAGTACTGAAAACAGGAGCTGCCAACTTTAGATCAACAACTATACGGGATTATCAACGGAAATGACATATTTTCTCGGGCATTTCAGTCCGAGGCTGAAAGTTGTCCGAATACCACTTACTGTTGATAGGTATTCAAGGAAAGAGATAACGATTCTTTTCAACGTAACCTTGGGTTACTCCAGTAGATTTTATATTTGAACACACTTTTCGAAACCAATTTTTCGTACAATACAGCTTATAGTCTTCAAAACTGTGCATATTTTCACGAAATAACGTAACAACATCCCAACAACAAAACAACAACAAAAGTAAAATGTTACCATGTAAGGCTCTAATTGAATATGATTTACTCGCTGTTTTTGTAGAAAAAATGCAGGAAAACGAACGCAAATCACAGTTAAATCAGGATGGTTACATGTTTTCAAATCAAGTTCACTTACGGTCTCATCAATTTATTCAATTTGGAATTGAAGTAAAATTTAAATAAGATCTATACACACACTTGACCGCCAACGCGTGAAGTGCGTACGCACTTTGTCACCTGATTTCACTGCTTGAAGTATTAGTAGGGCCTATATCACCTCAGGATGTATTTGAAGCACTTGGCGTGATCGAACCGGTCATTTGTGAGATATAAACTAGAAATCATTACCGGTACAACTATTGAAGTCAACATAATCTCTATATCTAACCCAAGTAAACAATCAAACCGAAACGAGTAATTATAACAGTTGGCACAACGTGATACTGTCACAAGTACACGCTAGTTACACTGAACCTGCTGCAGAAAGACGTGTGCAATATCGCATAGTTTCATTACTAATTTCTCAAAGAAAATGTACTCTAACAGCAGCCTAGAATTCATAGAACGATTCCCTATGAAATTATTGGGCCTATGAAGGTTTTGAGAATTCTTCATTCAGTCGGCGGGCCACGGAATATGTGATGGCGGACCGCTGGTTTGTCCACCAGTCATCTGCATCGGCCTTTATACTCCTCCAGTCTTGACTCTACCTGACATTGCTTCACAACCCCACCAACAGCCAGGTTATACGGGGGTACGAATGAGCAGGTGATTACGAAACTATGAAGTGATGATTAGTGAAAGGATGTTTACAAAAACTCATGCATTGCCCCTGAGGGACTTGAATCCACGCCCAACAGTGACTTCAGTTTCTGAAGCGGTATCTCAGCCGACTCAGCTACTGAGAGTGGCTAACCTAACATTAACCGGGCGCAAAACAATCCAGTCGTTGTCGTGCCTTATAATCCCAGTATTCATTCATTCATCCTATAATGTAACTGAGACGTGTGGTTAGCACACTGAACCGTCATTCAGGAGACCGGAGTTCAATTCTCGCCATGGTCGATCATCCTGACAGGAGTTTTTCGTGGTTTCCCTCTGTCGTTCAGGTCAATACTGGGATGGTTCCTTGACAACAGGCCACGACCGACTCATTCCCACCATCTAAAAACACCTAATCAAATAACCTCTCATCTCATATATCATGTTGTAGGCCTGCCAATAGATGGTAGTGATCAGTAGAGTGCGTGGTTCTGTTTAGACGTGGCTTGACACCTCCGCACCGCGTCAAGTCGATCTCGATGGCAAGCTTCAACCAGGAGGAGCTAGAATCCATGAGAGCTCGGGGGAATGAGGTGAGTGTCTCAACTGGCGACCTTGAGAGGAGTGGTCGTGGCGTCAAGATTGCATGTTTGGCTTCGGGTAGGAGTGTGCGAGGCGGACAATTCAAGTTTTAGTCGAGTTTCAGAGAAAATCGCGAGTTTTGACTTTTGAGTTAGAGTTCAAGTTTAAAGAAAAAAAATGTTCAGGCCAAGATTTGCATATCAGTAGCATCCTCTGGACCATAAAATTCTAAAAAATAATCTTGTTTTATTTTCGGGACAAGACAAGTGGGTAGGCCTACAGAAAGATTGTAAAAAAAGCATTGAAAAAAATTGAAATTTGAACTTGAACTTGAAACCCAAATTTGAAAATTCGAGTGCTCGCACTCCCCTAGTTTCAGGACATTTGTGATCGAGCTGTCTCTGAAACTATGAAAAAGGGGGGGGGGAGCAGGGGGGTCTACTACGATTTAGCAATTTAGAGTCAGAGTCAGGAGTTTTTGTAGATTTCCCTGCGTAACATTTCATCCGAGTCTGGTTCAGGCTGACTGAGCCGCTAGCGCGCTCAACCGACATTCAGGAGACCGGGGTTTGATTCCCGCCAAAGTCGACCGTCCGGTATTTCGCGCCTCGTGCATGTCTAGTATTTCGCGCCTCGTGCATGTCTAGTATTTCTCGCCTCGTGCATGTCTAGTATTTCGCGCCTCGTGCATGTCTACTATTTCGCGCCTCGTGCATGTCTACTATTTCTCGCCTCGTGCATGTCTAGTATTTCGCGCCTCGTGCATGTCTAGTATTTCGCGCCTCGTGCATGTCTAGTATTTCGCGCTATTTTGAATGATTCATCAATCGTTTTAGATTTGTAATTTTTGTATATTTCATCACACACAATAATATTGTGTAACCTGTTCATGTTTTCTTTCTTAAGAGCCGGCATCTTAGCTGAGAATGTTTCTCTTCGAAATTCTCGACCCAAGTTTGGTGTGCGTTAAAAAGTTTGGTTGTGGGTTGAAAAGTGAAGAAAGGATAATATTGGAAGAGTTTCAGTAACCACCGCTAGATGGAGGAGTTTTTCATTTCAAAATTTGGACAAAATCTACTTACATTACACATTTTGGCCAAGGAAATTGAGAAAACTGTGAAATTTTTTTTTTTCATAACATCGAAACTTGATACAGAATCATTGTTCCCCAATTAAGGCTATGTATGAGAAGTAGGATCGTTTGTACGGCGCATCACAAGGGCGATCTGACCACCCCATAATACTATATACTCATGTAGTACCTACAGTTGTAAAAAGCTGTGTGTATTAAAAGCATATTGAAAACAAGTGAGTGAGGAATGAATGGAAATGATTGCGCTGTGTGTCCCACCTCTGAGCTATCTGGTTGGAAAGCCCCGGGCGCAGTCTTGCGTGGGCGCGTCGCAGGAAGTGCTCGAGGCTAGAGATAACCAGCTGACTCATGTCCATGTTTCAGTATTGCAGGGCCGTGTGGCTGGGCTTGTACGACGCCAATAGTCAAGATACCAAAGATGAACAACAAATTAAAGACTTCATGATAGCAAAATATGAAAAAAAGAGGTAGGTTTCTCCGTTTATCTACCGACGGCTATTGACTAAGGCACGGTATTACCACGATTCAGTGATCTACCAACCTATTTTATCATAATATAAAGAAGGTGGTCCAACTCCCATACTAATAACATGGACAGTATTTGTGGTTTCTTGCGGTCAGTTCAGAGCCAAAGGTCCCAATTGCCTGGCATGATTTATTGGATTCCCTTGTGAATTAGATGTAGACAAGAGTGGCTACGGTACCGGTGGCATTGTTGAACTGACAAAATCTGTAATTTTCATGCACGACAAATGCAACTACTAACATAATAGTTCTGTCGAGCCGTGTGTAGCATTGTTGAGCATTTTAGTTTTTATATACAGTCGGACCCGCATATAACGAATTTCAAGGGGAATGAAAATCTGTTCGTAAAAACAGAATTTCGTTATAGAGATTTATTGCTTTTTTTTCATAACAGCACTTCAATTTTAGAGATTTATAAAGATGGGCCTACATTTACGACTTAGGCCCTAGTATAGTACTGTATTAGGTGACATATTATCATCGCATCGTATCATCACTTAGTATGTTTGTAGAAAGTAATAGAAAACAACAATGTCCTCTCATAAAGAACTTATCATCTGCTATCACATGACACCACAACTCCCCACTTCTCGTGTTTTATTTCCTAGGTTACAGGACACTATCTTGAATGGAAATGAAGGAATGTAAACAAAAAATAGATAAACAAAGTCATTGAAGATGTCACCATCACCTTATTATTTAGTGCGCGTTGAGCGAATGTTTGTTTATGGGCCGTTCCACTGTGCTTGGGCCGGGGAGGGAGGGGGGTGCAGCAAGAGTTATGACCACGTGCTGTACGCGTCACCAGCTGCTACGATGTACAGTCCGTTCAAAATAAATGTAACCTGAAAATAAATTCATGCAAAATGCTCCGATTTTCGAACATTTTGTTGGAAATAGCTGAAAATAATGAGCAAAATATGCTGAAAAGTGACAAAAAATTCGTAATAACCGAATTTTGAAATATAAATCACTTCGTTATAGGTCTTTATTCAACATTGTAAGGATAGGAGATTTGAAGGGGGATGGTAATTAATTCGTAAAAACCAAAATTTCGTTAAAACCGAGTTCGTTATATGTGGGTTCGACTGTAGTTATAATATAGTATAATATAGGTATAATATAGTTAAAATTTATATAGTTATATAGTGATAATGATACACATTATTCCGAACTTTCACTCAAATCGGATCAGCCGTTTTGATGTGAAAAAATATATAATGTAATTTTTATAAATCATTCAAAGCTATAAGGATACCTATTAAATCAAAGCTACAGGTGACACCACTTAATTGTAAGCGATTAAAACAAAGCCTTCTTCTATCGTAGAAATCAATAACGGAAAATAAGATGGCAGTGAAGTAATGGTTTGGATCTCAAGGTGTAGGCCTATATATAGATAATAACCAATCCAAAGATAAGTCGATATGTTCCAGCTCATCCATCAACGCGGCAACACAACGCGTTTGCCTAGTATATGTCAAATATGTGGGAAACTTCCCGGTTTGCCAAGCGGTGTGAAGCTACTGCCAAGACACAAATATGTACGCCTTCTCACGTTGAGTAACGTATCTCGGTGATATGTCTATGGTATCATCATCTATCATTTGTCATAAATTGATATTTTTCCCATCGATCTCCACCTCTCCGTAAACGTGTTGATGAAACGGTTTGGTTGACTGTTTCAGATACTACCTGGATCCGAGCGCCCCTGGCACGGTTGTGACGGCAACGAAGAACGGAGGGACGTCCAGTTTCCCCCCGACCCCGACCCCCCTGACACCTCCGACAGCGCTCAGGCAGATCGACGCTAAGCCGTTCACAGCGTTACTCAATTCCCAGCCCAAAACTCTCGTACTCACCATGCAGGTAGGACTACAGTGCACACACGATCTAGTGATACCAACATACGCAATCATAATTAGGGATAACTTCGGTTCCAAAAAATCAGAACCGGATAACCGATTTACAGAACCGGTTCGGAACCGATTCTCTGCAATTTTTTGGTCGAAAATGAGAGAAAACTTTCATCTAGACGCTCTCTCATATGGGCGCGAGTTTATTCCTTGTTTTTAGGCGTCATCAAATTATTCGGTTATCTTTGAGCCCATCAACATCTCCTCTGACGAAACAAAGCAGTGGTAGGACACATTTTGGGTTTTACTGCGCATGGAGAAGAAGAGACAAACATATAGGTAATGAACGCGCGAACTAGAATATTATATCTATACAAATATCATATTGCGAAAACACACTCGAAAAACATTCATCAATAATACATAATGTCTCAATCAACGTGATGAATAATTGAAAAAATCATCACAGAAAGAATCGATTCTCTATTTCAGAACCGATTAAACCTGGAACCGATTCCGAACCGGTTTTCGGTTAACCGAAGTTATTCCTAATCAGTAATCATAATATAAAGAAGTTGCTCCAACTCCCATACTAATAACATGGAAGGCATGTGTGGTTTCTTACGGTCAGTTCAGAGCCAAAGGTCCCGATTACCTGTCATGATTTAGCAGATTTCTTCGTGAACTAGATGTAGATAAGAGTGGCTCACAAAGAACATAAGATATATCTTAATTTTGACTTTAACAAACCATTACCCAAAATGGGGTATTTTTAAAAATCACAAAAAAATATTTTATTTTCTTCAGTTTGTTGTCTGTGTAATAAACTAAAATGAAGACTGTGGTCACCTTTGGTTTGGGAATTATAAAATAATATGTGGGCTCATGCGTAGAAAATGGCTAGAATTTTTGTTTTTGTTCTCATAGTAGGTACTGCACAGGCCTAAGGTACCTTTATTGAGTTCATTCCAGCCATTTCCTACGCATGAAACCACATATCATTTTATAATTCCCAAACCAAAGGTGACCACAGTCTACATTTCAGTTTATTACACAGCCAACAAACTGAGGAAAATAATATTTTTTGGGGGGCTTTTTAAAAATACCCCATTTTGGATGATGGTGTGTTAAAGTCAAAATTAAGATATATCTTATGTTCTTTGTGAAAAGAAATGATTTTTTTTTCACACATAATTATACATACCCTACTAGAAACACAGCATTATTAAAAAAAAAATAGCCTTCTAGGTCAAACAGGTGAAAAGTTGAAAAAATTTGGCCAAAGGAACGCGTACCCAAATTTGAGTTTTTTGGTGAAACGCAACTTGCCGTAACTCAAAAACTATTAGAGCCAGAGCCGTCAAGAAAACGTATGTTATTTTCTTGGCTTTTCAACAACTATAGCAAATTTCATAAAAATCCAAGAGGTAGGCCTACAAGTTTATTTCTCCAATATTTTGGTTGATTTCATGTGGAATGACCCCTGGCTATGAGAGTTTTTTTTTTTTTTAAAACATCAAAACTTGATACAAAATCATTGTTCCCCAATGAAGGCTATGGATGAAAGATGGGATCGTTTGGACGGGGCACCACAAGGGCGATCTTACCACCGCTATAAGAGTAAACGCGTGTAGAGCCCAGTGAAGTATGGCTCGTACCGGTCGTGGCCTGGACCTGTTTAATGTGGTGTGATAAGGCAGAGCTAACGACTAGGCACGCTCGGTGTTCTGCCATCTGGAACTAGTTTCTTATCACCTTGGTTTCAGTCGAGCCCGCATATAACGAATTTCAAGGGGAATAAAAATCTGTTCGTAAAAACAGAATTTCGTTACAGAGATTTATTGCTCTTTTTCATAACAGCACTTGAATTTTAGAGATAGGCCTACATTTACGACTTAGGCCCTAGTATAGTACTGTATTAGGTGACATATTATCATCGCAACGTATCATCACTTAGTATGTTTGTAGAAAGTAATAGAAAACAACAATGTCCTTTCATAAAAAAACTCATCATCTGCTATCACATGACACCACAACTCCCCACTTCTCGTGTTTTATTTCCTAGGTTACAGGACACTATCACGAATGGAAATGAAGGAATGTAAACAAAAAATAGATAAACAAAGTCATTGAAGATGTCACTATCAAGTTAAAAATTAGCGCGCGTGGGTATGGGCCGTTCCACTGTGCGTGGGACGGGGAGGGAGGGGGGTGCAGCAAGAGTTATGACCACGTGCTGTACGCGTCACCAGCTGCTACGATGTAGCCTACAGTCCGTTCAAAATAAATGTAACCTGAAAATAAATTCACTCAAAATGTTCCGATTTTCGAATATTTTGTTGGAAATAGCTGAAAATAATGAGCAAAATATGCTGTAAAGTGACAAAAAATTCGTAATAAGCGAATTTTGAAATATAAATCACTTTGTTATAGGTCTTTATTAACCATTGTAAGGATAGGAGATTTGAAGGGGAATGGTAATTAATTCGTAAAAACCGAAATTTCGTTAAAACCGAGTTCGTTATATGTGGGCTCGACTGTAATTGAAAAACTCCATTATTCAATTCCTTGCTCTCTTACAGGCTTACACACTGACATGAGTGGCCGAGTGGTTAGCACACTGAATCTTTCGATTCCCGCCATGGTCGACCATCCTGACGGGGGTGCATCGTGGTTTCCCTCTGTCGTTCAGGTCAATACTGGGATGGTTCCTTAACAACAGGCCACGACCGACTCCTTCCCACTATCCAAAACACCTAATAAAATAACCTTTCATTTCATCATTCCATCATCTCAATCACTATTCACTGACGCCAATAGACCGTGGTCATCAGTATAGTGCGTCGTTGAACCCGATATAATCGGGCTTACAGTCCAGCTGTAGCACTCGTACATTCGACAGTGGCACGTACGTCAATATGGCTGTTCTGTCAAAGAGGAGAAGGTAGCTGCCCCTGTAGCTCAGTCAACTATTGCACTGCATTGGGAACTGGTCAGGTCGTGCGTGGGTTCGAGTCCTGCGTTTTTTAAACGTCCTTTCACTTATCATCACTTCATAGTTTCATAATCACCTGCTCATTCGCACCCCCGTATAACCTAGCTGTTGGTGGGGTCGTCGAGCGAACAATACACCACAGCTGCGACTTGTGTTACAGACGCCGTCGGTTGCCGCCGACAACATGTTCACGCCCGACAAGTCTCCGGGAGAGTTCCTGGCCGACTTCGGAGCCGCCGACCCCTTCAGTGCCGCGACGCAACCCACCAGCTCCAGTCAAGCGCAGGCTTCGTTCGCCAACTTCGACGATAATCCTATATTCAATTCATTCAGTAAGTGTTCCACACGTTACTTCTCTTAACGGCCATTTGAACACACGACGTATGTTGTTAGAGCTGCCGTCGATTATTCCAAAGACAGTCCAATGTGCATCCTATACTAGGCGTTGACCAGAGTAAGGTTGCCTTTCAATTTCAATATTTTCAAATGATTTGATATTTTGGAACTTCAATTATTGTAATATTCAATATTGAATTACTTTTATATCGAAATAATGATCGATAAGAATTGAAAAATCATATAAGCAACTGAAATAAAAGAAATAATTAATAGTAGGCCTATACAACCACACTGAAATGAAAAAAAAAAAAATCAAGTTTTCCCCCAAAAATGTATTTTACTCCACGCAGTCCCAGCGTTAACTCAACTACCCATTGAGGTCGTTATTTGATTCGTAGATCAACTATCAAGTCAAGATTGTACCAGATCCAATCTTGCATTGTCCTTTCGATTCTATTCAATATTGATTGAAAATTGGAATGTATAGTTCGACATTGAAGTATCTACCGCATTGTCCTAAATATAAGCTGAAGGCTTTTGCCGTTCATTAATCCCTCATTAGTCCAAACTCGGATAATCCAAAATTTGACATATTTCGAACTTGAAGTCAGTCCCCGGCTGAAGGTATAGGCATTTCAATGTTAATGAATATATGGTCAATCCGAATTCCAGCTAATCCGTAATTCAAACTAATATTTCGACCCCTCAATTGCTTTAGCACTGTTTTCAGATTGGATAATCCGAAATAGATCAAGTGAATTCCTTGAATTGATCATTATTTTCGTAAATTCCATCCTCTTTATCTGACGCGTAACAATAGGCCGAAGCCAGCTCAGCTGTTCGCTGCCACTGAATACGTCATCCGACTCCGTAAAGCTCTGCTCGCACAGCCTTAGTGATCATATTGTGCAGCTGCGTGCCCACGTTGTGTGACCATGTTGCGTGACCATGTTGGGCAGCTGTGTGATCCTATAGCGTAACTGTGACCATGTTGCGTGCCCGCGTGACCATGTTATGTGATCATGTGGCGCAGCTGCGTGACCATGTTGCGTGACCATGTTGGGCAGCTGCGTGATCCTATAGCGAAACTGTGTGACCATGTTGCATGACCATGTTTGCGTGACCATATTGTCTGATCGAGTTGCGGACCATATTGAGTGCCCGCGTAACCATGTTATGCCCACGTAACCATGTTATGCCCGTGTAACCATGTTATGTGATCATGTTGTGTGCCCATGTGACTATGTTATGCCCACGTGACCATGTTATGCCCGCGTAACCATGTTACGTGACCATATTGCGTGCCCACATGACCATGTTGGGCAGCTGCGTGATCCTATTGCATAACCGCGTAACCATGTTTGTTGACCGCGTGACCATGTCAGGGTTTTCTTGCAGCCAGCCACATGTTTGGCAGCGTGATGCGGTGTGAGACGGTCGCGCCGCGCGGCAACACTAACCGCTGGAGTGAGTCGTGCGACAATCATTGTCGTATTTCTAGTGCACTTCTTGTTGTGCTAGCTAGTGGCACCGCATGTCTTGCGCACCACCTTGCATGCCCACCGAGTCCATTTCCTGAGTACTTTTCTGAGAAATACTGATCGCTGCTCTATCTAGTGTTTGTTTTGAATAAACGGCTGATGGGCTGACACTCGATAACAGCTGTTATTAGCTGAGCTGGCGTTAACAAGAAGTTAGTTTCTTTTATCACTACTTATCCACGCACGATCGGTAGTTCTTGAAATGTGGGCCGTGAATTGGAACATATTTTGAACATGGGAGGGAAAGGAAGTGAGGACAGGCAAACCAACGCAACCCTCAATGCATCTTGCGGCAAACCAACGCAACCCTCAACGCACAAGCGCAAAACTCGGAGAAACAGTGGTACAAAATTCACTTAATGAGTTCTAATTCATTTTTTTCCCCTCAAACGTAATTATTACTGATCATTAAAAATGTAAAAGTATCTGATTATACCTGATGAGGAGCAGCAAATAGAATCTACACATATTTGTCAAGTGAGACTTTACTTGAGGAATATCAGTTTGTGAGAAATAACGAGGTGGTACAGGTCGGAGGAATTGCAACCTGTACGCTCCCCGTTACTTCTCTCACTCCGCATCGTCATCTGTCGTCCATCTTGATTCAATCGTTCCATCAGGTCAGTATCGTGCCCGGATCCGTTGTTTTCCCGCTTGTACTAGGGGTGTCGGCGAGTACCCGGGCCGGGTACCTGCGAGCTTTTGTTCTTCATTCTCACTGACAGATCACTTTTAAACAAAGCGCGCTTGTGTGGCGGGAAAATCGAAAGAATTTTTTCCTCCTCTACTACTTTCTACTTTCTAACGCATAGATATCACTAGTCGCATCTGGCTTGCACGTGCTGCTTCCCCCCCCCTCCCTTCCAACACTGGCACTCGTAGTGACCACAGTTCTAACGCTTCTGCATACCGCTTAAACACATGGCCCTTTGTTCACAAAAAAGAGGAACATGCCACATTCACTCAAGTTGACTCGACCAATGTGTTTGGGTAGATCATGTTGTGCTGAGAGGGTCAGTGATATGATATGAGCAGACTGCTTATAGTTGCAACGTTAATAATTGCAAATTAAAGATAGTAGGCCTAAATTAGACGGTAAAATACATTCAAATGAAAAGTAGATGAGCATAGTTGAGATTTAAAATAATTGATTACCCAGGTAATGATGACGAGTACCCGACTCCAAAAATACCTGCCGACATACCTGAATTGTACCATTCATTTTTCTCACCCCACTCCCATCTAACAGACATTAAATTGTCCTGGATGGATCGCTTTCCTGCATGAATAGTTTTATTTTCCTGGTTCGTTGAAAGACCACGGATAGAGGTTTCACTGTAGTAGTGTTTATTCCTTTAACTCTCTCTCTCTCTCTCTCTCTCTCTCTCTCTCTCTCTCTCTCTCTCTCTCTCTCTCTCTCTCTCTCTCTCTTGAGGAAATCGATATACAAGTTACATATTTTACAATATAACAAATGAATAGCATTGCAATTACTGTATATACATTCAGAATTCCATATAATTTCATGATAATTTGTTGGTAACTGAAATGTTGGTGATAATCAAACGGAGGATTCATGGAAGATGGACAGATCACCGTAGCATATGTAACAGTTGATTTCTACCTCACCTCGTATACCGTTGCATACAAATAACACGTTACATATCGTGAATGTTCATTATTGATCGACAGTTATTTTCATGAGATACTTCTGTGAATGGTGTGAAGCGGTTTCACTACCATATGTTCGAAAGGAAAATCACTACGATCATTTATATGTCACGTTGACACTGATAATGTTCACAGTGAGTCAGTGTATATTTATATGTACAGTGTATATCTATATTCATATATCATCATACGATATCATATGTATGATAATTATTGAAATGAATATATTAATATTACTATCAGGTCCCATTAATTTGTATATTGGAACATGGATAGAGGTTTCACTGTAGTAGTGTTTATTCCTTTAACTCTCTCTCTCTCTCTCTCTCTCTCTCTCTCTCTCTCTCTCTCTCTCTCTCTCTCTCTCTCTCTCTCTCTCTCTCTCTCTCTCTCTCTCTCTCTCTCTCTCTCTCTCTCTCTCTCTCTCTCTCTCTCTCTCTCTCTCTCTCTCTCTCTCTCTCTCTCTCTCTCTCTCTCTCTCTCTCTCTCGAAATCTCGAGCAGAGCGGACGTGTGTACATCGGCTCCGTGAATCACCGTGCTACAGGTACACTATACTGACCGTTCTAAATACATTGTTCAAAGTGAATACAATTTTCGAGTTTTTAAGTGTTTTATAAGACATAATGTGAAGTTTTTGTTAATTTAAAATGAACAGTAGGCCTGGGGCCGTAAACCCAGGGGGGTCTGGACAGTCTACAGGACCGTCGTACAGGCCCGATAAACGAAATGCTGTCGTTTTAGATAGCATACCGAACATTACCATCAGAGACTACATATATGCAGTTGCAGATCTAGTTAACGGTATTAATCTAAGCCACGCATCACGCATTGGTGGCGGACGCGTTTGTGTTTACCTTAAAAATAAGGAATGTGTGGACTTATTGGTTGACGATGGAGGTATTTCCATCAATGGTATTCTTGTGCCAGCTACGCGGTATGTAACTGGAGCCACAAAAATAGTACTGTCAAATGTTCTACCTGATTTTGATAACGATGTACTGAAAACAGCACTCTCGAAGTACGGAAAACTTACCAGTGAAATCAGGGAAATAAATATAGGATGCGAAAGAAGTGATTTAAAACACATCAAATCGTTCAGGCGTATAGTCTACATGATCATAAAAGATGTTGACACGTTTCCACCGATGATCAACTTACCTGTTGATGAAGGTCAATGGACAATATTTCTTGCACTTGACGATGCTAAGTGCTACAAATGTAAATCCAGTGGCCATATGGCGCGCCTGTGCCCACAAAGTGAACCTAGTCAAAGACCAGCACCTCCATCTTCGACGCCTGTTGGCAATAGGCTGAATTTAACGCTTGCGGACATTGTTGCAAACCGAGCTCCTGAACAAAGTGCCATACCTACAATCAATCCTCAAGTTACGCAAGAAATTCTGAAAATCCTTCCAAAGCATACAGCGCGCATCCTTATGCCGCCGTATGCTGAAGAAAACGAAGCAACCCAAGATTCGAATGAAAACGCGGCATCTAAGTCAGACGACAACAATATGGATGTGTCTGATGATCAACGCAGCACCTCGCGCAGCACGGATGGTCCAGTTTTGCAGCCAGGACAAGACTGTCCTACACAAGAGCTTCTAGAACGAAACAGGCGGAAAAATCGAGTTTTCAGTTCAGAAGACCTCCCACTTATAGCTCATTTTCCTTTATCCAAAAGGAAAAAGGGGGACGTAAGTAGTGTAGAAAAGACTGATGGAAATGTGCATGTAAATAAAGCAAAAAAAAAAACTGTTGTCAGAAGGAAGTCATACTGATGATGACAATAGCAGCAACTTTTCTCATTCCAACAGCTCTGCATACTCGAGTTCTCAAAAGGAAAAGATTAAGACTAAAAGTGAAAATGCAATCAAAGCTATGGTTTTTAAATTAGACCCTAAAAACTCTAATTACCCGATCAATCCTGCAAAACTGGGAGATTTTCTCTCTCAGTCTAGAAGTCTAAAATGTCCTACACCACTAGCCCTAGAATTCACAATGATTTATCTGGCCTAGTTGTCATGCTAAACGACTGTATCAGATTAGCTCACAACTATAATCTTAGAAGACGCCTTCAGCGTATTATAGTTGCGATTGAAGGTGAGAACGTTAAGTAGGCTTGATTTTAGATTCGATTATGTCGATTCTAACCCTTAATGTAAGAGGAATCGTGTCAAATGTTAAACAAACTATGTTATCTGTGTATATGAAACGTACTAAATCCGATGTTTATTATTTACAAGAAACCAATCTTGCCGACGTCCCTACTTCTTTTGATTTGTGTGACTATTTGTTTTTCATAAACCCCCTGTCACAACCCAACTCTGGTACTGCAATTGTTTTTAAAAATAATTATTTATTGAGCAGTGTTCAGGACCCAATACATACTATATTGTTACCAGGTTATGCTCATGTAGTTAGCTACACCCTCAATAATACGCCTTGCCATTATGTAAATGTATATATGCCAAGAAACGATATGCAGGCCTCAAGAACAATGGACGCCATCACACAATATGTACAATCAATAGACCAACAAGATCACCTCATAATAGGGGGTGATTGGAACGTGACCCTCACATTTAAAGACCGGGCTAAGTGCACAGAAACGAGAAGAGGGCTCGCCGATTCCCTACGTATTTTTCTACGAACGCATGATCTTCATGATGCATGGGACAGAGTGCATCCAAACGAGTTTGGGTTCACCTACACAGGGGTTCACGCCAACATCCCAAGGGCACGTTTAGATCGTTTATATATATCGCAATCGCTACTAAACCACATAGTTACTAGCAATACACACCCCTCATTCTCCGATCATATAGGAGTAGGGGTAAACATAAGCATAACGAAAAAAAAATCACAGGGTCCAGCCTACTGGAGAATCAAAAATTCTGTTCTCAAAAACAAATCATATCAAGAACTGATAAAAAACATCATTGCACACTACAGTTTAATTCTCTCTACATATGACAATCCAAACAAATGTTGGGATGATTTTAAAATGGAAGTGAGAATTGTAACTCAAAGATTCATGTCTATTAAGAAACCTGAAGGATACAGTGACCTAGCTGAACTTGAGATGGCTGACAAATATCTACAATCCAAGGGTGTTTTGACAGTACAAGAAAATGTAATGCTGAAAATTATAGAAAGCGATATTCGGAAACGTTACAGCGAAATAGCTCTCATCATTCGAAGTCAAAACACTGCTCTCATAACTTTCACTGGCAATACATCCTCTTCAGAATTTTTAAAAATGTATTCAGACCGAGTTACACATGTTAATATAACTAAATTAAGAATTGAAGATCAAATAACTACCGATGACTGCAAAATTCGAGATGAGATGAGACGTCACTACTCAAGTCACTATTGCTCACAAGCATGCACTATTGATCGTGATATATACATAGATATTCCGACGCTGTCACCTGAAGAAAACAAAAATAACGAGCACATGATATCCAATGACGAACTAACTATAGCGTTGGGTCAGCTTAACAAAGGAACGGCACCCGGAAACGATGGCATATCGTGCGAATTTTATTTACAGTTTTGGAACACTTTATCTCCTTTTTTCACAAAAGTGGTAGAATACTCTCTCACAACAAAAATACTACCAAAATCAATGCAGAAATCTGTCCTGACTTTGGTTCCAAAAAAAGGGGATCCGCTTATGATAAAAACTGGCGACCAATCTCACTATTAACAACAGATTACAAAATAATATCTAGAGCTATAACAAATCGGTTAAGCAGGCTGCTCCCCACAATAATTAATGAAGATCAAACCTATTGTGTGCCAGGGCGTTCAATATACTCAAATCTACACTTGATACGGGATGCAATACAATACGCAAATAAAGAAGATATCCCATTAGCAATCCTCTCTCTCGATCAAGAAGCTGCCTTCGATAGCATTGAACATTCCTATCTTTTTACAACTCTTCTCGCATACAACTTCGGTCCTGTCTTTGTTTCCTTCATACAAACTCTGTATTTGAACGCAAGATGTTTAATCAAGTGTGGCTCGTCTCTCTTAGCACCTTTTCCATTTGCTAGAGGAATTCGCCAAGGTGATCCCTCTCTGGTCCCTTATTTACTCTGTGCATTGAACCTTTTTTACACCTCTGCCGCAAAAGCATGAGTAACTTAGCACTGCATGTCACACCCCCGACTATTCGACCGATAGTAGTGTCAGCCTATGCCGACGATGTCACCGTATTCATATCAAAAGATGAAGCGTTTGAAAAAATACATACGCTATTCATGAAATACGCGAGCACATCAGGAGCACGCCTAAATATCCAAAAATCAACTGGTCTTTGGGTAGGGCAATGGAAATATCGAACAGATACACCTATGGAATGTATTTGGAGCTCAGAAGGCGGAAAGTTTTTAGGTGTTCACATGGGAAACACCCAACAATGGGAAACGAAAAACTGGAATATTCTGGAAAGCAATATCAAAATAGGATTGGCAAAATGGCAAAGATGGCTCCACTATACATCATATAGAGGACGGCGGATTCTAGTCAATCAATTATCAGGGTCAAAACTTGTGCACATCCTCACTGTTTTACAGCCACCAAAGTCATTCATAGACAATCTTGTCAAGTTATACACTAATTTCGTGTGGAATGGAAACCACTGGTTACACCCAAACTTCATATATGGATCACCTACTCTTGGTGGACAAGGAGTGCACCATATCCCAAGTAGATTGATGATACTAAGGCTACTATACTTACAAAAGTACTTGGAAGGATCAGCAACTGTACACATAAAATGGTTTATTGAATATAATCTAAGCAAACTGCCTGGAAACCCTAAACCTTTTACAGTGTTCACGTATGAAAAGCAAAACCCATACCTCAGATACAGACTAGACCCCTTCTATGCCGCTATGATAGACGGGTGGTTCAAACTGGACATACATCCAGCAAATATGCCAACAAACATGAGAGAAATACGCCTTCTGCCACTACAAAACTGTGTTGTATTTAAGCACACACCATACGAACGTCTTTTTGAATACGAATGGAATCGACTGAAATTTAATGTACTTGGGGATCTCATCAATAGTCAAGATAATATCAAAATCTTGGAAGAAATTGATACATCTAATCTATCCACTCCGTCGGTAAGAAGATTATCTAGTATTCTCCAAAGAGCGGCCACACTCTTTAAAGAAATGTTTCCTATAATTGATGACACCGAACATCTCACTTTTGAATTCATCGACAGTGACAACAAAGCGTTGGTTTTTCCAACAACCAGAAAAATACTGTATGACGAGTGTGTCATGCGCCTTCTCCCCGGTTTCAAGCTAACCGGTAGATGTGCATGGATTGACGACGAAGTACCCTGGCTGTCAGTATACAGCCACCCGAACGACGGAGGTGATGGAGATGTAACGTGGCGACTATTGCACGATCGGTTTGGTTACTCCGGTGCGACTGCACAAATGGGGAGTACTCACATCACTCACCTGTCCATGGTGTGACGCCCCCTGGTAATGCAATTCATATGCTTTTTGAATGCGAGAAAACACTGGAAATTTGGACCTTCATTAGAATATTATATAGAAAAATCCACAACAAATCATCAATAGCAGGCCTTCTTCCCACTTCTACACTAATTACTGGAACGACAGTAAACCAAAAGATATTATCGACAGTTCTATCCAATTTCCTAATTACTCTGGCTAAAAGTACTATATATCGAACATACTCACACTACATGCGATTTGGAGGTCAGATTCCCAATTACCATTCGTTCTTTTGTTGTCGTCTACGCTTCCGTCTAAGGCTTGAATTCAATAAATTTAAGTTCAGGAAAAATCCGTCACTAGAAACTGAGTGGTGGTATTATAGAAAAGTACTATGCTTAATAAGTGATAATACTATTGTATTCAAATTCTGAGTGCTAGTCAACCCTTTTATTTCCTTATTACAACAGTGGTGGTTATTATAGAAAAGTACTATGCTTAATAAGTGACAATACTATTGTATTCAAATTCTGAGTGCTAGTCAACCCTTTTATTTCCTTATTACAACAGTGGTGGTATCATAGAAAAGTACTATGCTTAATAAGTGATAATACTATTGTATTCAAATTCTGAGTGCTAGTCAACCCTTTTATTTCCTTATTACAACAGTGGTGGTATTATAGAAAAGTACTATGCTTAATAAGTGATAATACTATTGTATTCAAATTCTGAGTGCTAGTCAATTCCTTTTATTTCCTTATCGCAACAAGTGTCAGTTAATTTACATTCAAGATGAATGCTTCAAATGTTTATTTTTATTTAAACGACAGAAAAGTTGAATGCATTATTTTTGATATTACAACATATACTTTAATTTTGTAACGAAATGCTAATTTAAGTTTTGCCTTACACAATGAGATTTTTGTTGTGAATATACCTGTGATTTGTGATAATTTTGTAACTTGAATTGTATGCTACAATAATTGTTCGTAATAAAACAAACAAAC
>OZ023328.1:2711261-2798560 GCA_964007535.1 Brachyptera risi | reverse complement strand
TTCAAGGGACCAGGAAAATAAAACCATCCATCCAGAAAAACCTTCCAACCAGGAAAATTTAACATTGATTATATGGGAGTGGGGCTAAAAAATGAATGATACAAGCAGGAAAACGATAGATCCGGGAACGATGCGTAGAGTATTGCAATTGAGTACGGCAGTGAGCCATCATTTATGAATGATCAGCAAATTAGTAATTACTTATACGTAGTAGGTCCATATTAAACAACTAGAACAACTAATAGTGATACATTCAAAGAATTTAGATTACGTAGTTGATATATGGAATTGAGATAAATCAATAGAATTGAAATTATTCTGAATACTTATAATACAATATACAGTGAAACCTCTACGCATCGTTTCTCAAGGGACCAGGAAAATAAAACCATACATGCAGGAAAATTCTACATTGATTATATATATCATATCATATAATTAGAGACAAGTAAAAATAGCAATTGCTATAAAAGCGACAAAGTTTAAAAGTGCTTTGAAACATATTTCTACAACATTTCTTCATATTTCGATACATTTGAATCTGTTTGATCATGTTTTTGAAAAGGCGACAAAGCGCTACAAACATCTGAATCCGCTATGTTTCAACGTATCGATGATATAGACGCTATATATGGAATAAAAGCATTATAGATGCTATTTTCTGCGGAATATATCAATTGGGAAGTAAACGGGTGGAGTCAGTTGAGGAATTTCGAAAACCAAAGTGCATCTGTAAATGCAGGCAGCAGATGAGGCGTAGGTTTAACGTGGGTGATGGACACCATTTTCCTAAAACCATCAATTTGAGTGTTCCACTTTTATGTCTGTTGTATGTTGTATAATGGTTTTGAGGGTACCGTACTGTTGTTATGCTACAGAATGTTGTTGCGCTACAAAACACGATGGTTCAAAATAATAGATGCACCAAAGTGCTACTTTTCAAATTCTAAATGCTATGAAAAGTAAAAATAGACGCTATATTTACATGTCTCTATCTATGCGGGAGTGGAGTGAGAATAAATGAATGATACAAGCAGGATGAAGATGGATCCGGGAACGATGCACAGTTTCACTGTAGACACTTTGATTCATAGATGTAGATAACTAGATAATATAGACGATCAGACCGGCACAGTAGCTGAGTGGTTAGCTCACTTGCTTCGTGTGATCCGGGAGGTGAAGGGACATATCAGACCCGGTTCGATCCCCGCCACCGTCCATCTTTACAGGGGTTTCTCGTGGTTTCCCTCTGTAGTCTAGGCTAATGCCGGGATGGTTCCCACAATATAGGCCACGACCGCTTCCTCCCCACTATCCTTCCCATTACCCATAAAAACCTTCATCTCATCATCCCATCATCTCATTAATCATTCATCCGACGCCGATAGATCTTAGTATGTACATTACAGTGCGTCATTAAAACACAATATAAAAAAATAATAAAACGAGTTGTGGAGAGTGTTTTCTTTTTGAGTGGGTAATATCCGTCAACGCCGAATTGGCCTCGCTAGGCTGGATCAGCTGGCGACCTTGAACAAGTGCGTGACCTTGACACGTGTCTGCCGGCTAACGAGCGGCCATGTTTCAAACAAACATCGTCAGCTTGAGCCGTAAACAATGACCTCACTTGTCTATCTTTAGAGATAATATTCTGTAAATAGTGTTTGGTTTTCTGTTGTTGTTGTGGATTGTCTTGTCTTGTACGTAGGAAGTAATTTCTGTTATCTTTATCTCTTGGTTTATGTAGATGAGTATTTTGTTGGCTTGCTTGTGATTTGTAGACCGTAGATAGCGTTTTCCTTGGAACGATTGTCAGACTTGCCTGCGTCCGTCTGCAACAGAACCCGGTGTGCCGGCCCGATGGGCAGCAGCACAACGCTGGAACTGTCGAGGAAATAGCAACGTTTGACAGGCAATATGAGTGATTTTAAACAATCAACAACAACTGAATCAATGTTGTTTAAACATTTAAATAAAAAAAGAAACGTCTAAACATGAACAACAAGAAATGTTGTTTAAAATGTCAATGAAAACTAATTACTCTAGAGAAACTATCGAATAAATACCCTATTTCGATTCATAGAATCGCTTTATACGTCATTCGTAAGTCACCTAATCTTACCGCCCGGCAATTGAATCCAATCAACAGGCCTTCAGGGATTCACTTATTCTCATTTCAATACCATTTTAAGCCCGTTGTTAATGTTATCACATTTTTTTTGCTTGCCAAATTATTGCGTTTGTGTAAAATGTTATTTGTTCATTTTTCCCAGCAAGCCTATTTCTCTCTTCTCCCTTCCTGGTTGGATGAGCGAAGCGAAGACTCAATTTCGCCATACCCGAAAAAAAGTGACTTTTTTTTTTTCGCGCTCCACAGGTCAAACGAAAATTTAAAATCAATTGAAACTTGGCATACACAAGTGTCATCATCTAATTCGATACTATATAGTTTTGAGGCGCAATCGGTTGAACCACTTCTGAGAAAACTCATTTTAAAGTTTTCAAAAATCTCACTAGAATAACCCAAAGAAAAATATTCGTGAAATAATTTTCATCCGAGACATTTCAAATTCTCAGGGAATCTTAATATGATAATGATACACATTATTCCGAACTTTCACTCAAATCGGATCAGCCGTTTTAATGTAAAAACGTATATAATGTAATTATTGTGAATCACTCAAAGCTATTAAGATACCAATTCAATCAAAGCAACAAGTGTCACCTCTTAACTGTAAACGATTAAAACAAAGCCATCTTTATTATCATATAAATTAATAATGGAGAATAAGATGGCAGTGATGTAATGGTTTGGATCTCAAGGTGTATATATATATAATAACCAATCCAAAGATAAGTTGATATGTTCCAGCTCATCCATCAACGCGGCAACACATGACGCGTTTGCCTAATAGCTTGAAAGACTCCGGTCTAACCACTGACCACATGCTAAGCAACAGGCAGTCATTGTAAACCAAATAGTACTGAGATTATGCATGCCTTGCTAATAATTATCTGTAGTCCACATGGATGAATGTCCAATCGGTCACGTAAGACCTTGCGGTTATCACGACTTGGCCCTGAAGATAACGACTAGTCATGGCGGCGAGATCCACGCGATTAGTGAGGCTAGTTCTTCCTCAACTCCTTCACGCTGTCATGCGAACACTTCCATCTCACTCTTATGAAGCCTTCTTTGTACCCACTGCGATTCAATTGGTGGACTTGAAACGTTTTGTACACGCAGACGTATCCAACTCGGAACTGTCAAGTTTCCGGGTCATTTCGGTTGAACCATGTCTGCGAAATATCATCCAGAACTTTCTGAAAACTCCAGAAGATTTGGCTGGGCAGGAAAATTCTGAAAATAAAATCATTCCATGAAAATGCAAAAATCTCTGAATAAGAAAACAATACTTTTTTTTTCTTTTTTTTAATAACATCGAAACTTGATACAAAGTCATTGTTCCCCAATTAAGGCTATGGATGAAAGATAGGATCGTTTGGACGGGGCACCACAAGGGTGATCTCACCACCCCATTTTAAATGTTTAAAACCAATGAACTTCAACACCAGGACTGTACTGTTGGTGACCATGAAATTCCGCCGCAGATAACAGTCTTTCAGTTTCCGAAAGTCCGGAACACATTATAAGTGCAAACCGTTTACTAGAAACAATACTAGAAAACAATCGAGAAAGCAGTGAATCTTGACAACATAATTCTGCAAGGGCTATTATTTCCATCTATTTGATGAATATAAACCGTTTATTAAATTAATTTCTTCAAAACAGGTAGTTCAAATTGCACACAAAATTGTAATAGGCCTAAAGTGTATCATTCATGCGTAGACCTACACATTCAGAGATTTTTTACTCATAGATTTCATTTTTCAAATATTTTTCGCCCAGCCTAATCTTATGCAGTTGTTAGAAACGTCCTTTCACTTATCATCACTTCATAGTTTCATAATCACCATCTCATCTGTACCCCCGTATAACCTGGCTGTTGGTGGGGTCGTTAAGCTCTCTCGTACCCCCGTATAACCTGGCTGTTGGTGGGGTCGTTAAGCTCTCTCGTACCCCCGTATAACCTGGCTGTTGGTGGGGTCGTTAAGCTCTCTCGTACCCCCGTATAACCTGGCTGTTGGTGGGGTCGTTGAGCTCTCTCGTACCCCCGTATAACCTGGCTGTTGGTGGGGTCGTCAAGCTCTCTCGTACCCCCGTATAACCTGGCTGTTGGTGGGGTTGTTAAGCTCTCTCATACCCCCATATAACCTGGCTGTTGGTGGGGTCGTTAAGCTCTCTCGTACCCCCGTATAACCTGGCTGTTGGTGGGGTCGTCAAGCTCTCTCGTACCCCCGTATAACCTGGCTGTTGGTGGGGTTGTTAAGCTCTCTCATACCCCCATATAACCTGGCTGTTGGTGGGGTCGTTAAGCTCTCTCGTACCCCCGTATAACCTGGCTGTTGGTGGGGTCGTCAAGCTCTCTTGTACCCCCGTATAACCTGGCTGTTGGTGGGGTTGTTAAGCTCTCTCATACCCCCATATAACCTGGCTGTTGGTGGGGTCGTTAAGCTCTCTCGTACCCCCGTATAACCTGGCTGTTGGTGGGGTCGTCAAGCTCTCTCGTACCCCCGTATAACCTGGCTGTTGGTGGGGTCGTTAAGCTCTCTCGTACCCCCGTATAACCTGGCTGTTGGTGGGGTCGTTAAGCTCTCTCGTACCCCCGTATAACCTGGCTGTTGGTGGGGTCGTTAAGCTCATCTGTACCCCCGTATAACCTGGCTGTTGGTGGGGTCGTTAAGCTCTCTCGTACCCCCGTATAACCTGGCTGTTGGTGGGGTCGTTAAGCTCTCTCGTACCCCCGTATAACCTGGCTGTTGGTGGGGTCGTTAAGCTCTCTCGTACCCCCGTATAACCTGGCTGTTGGTGGGGTCATCAAGCTCATCTGTACCCCCGTATAACCTGGCTGTTGGTGGGGTCGTTAAGCTCTCTCGTACCCCCGTATAACCTGGCTGTTGGTGGGGTCGTTAAGCTCTCTCGTACCCCCGTATAACCTGGCTGTTGGTGGGGTCGTTAAGCTCTCTCGTACCCCCGTATAACCTGGCTGTTGGTGGGGTCGTTAAGCTCTCTCGTACCCCTGTATAACCTAGCTGTTGGTGGGGTCGTTAAGCTCTCTCGTACCCCCGTATAACTTGGCTGTTGGTGGGGTCGTTAAGCTCTCTCGTACCCCCGTATAACCTGGCTGTTGGTGGGGTCGTCAAGCAAACAATAATCAACTGAATGAAAAGCGTTGAAGCACACCACAACCCCGAGGCAAGATTTAATTGAATAAATGTACTTCTTTCTTCTCTAATTTTACCATCTCAATTTTAGAAATTGTATTCAAAATGATGTATCTATTGTCTACTGGGACCTGCCCCCTTCACTGAGTCGTCACTCTGGCATTACTTGATTCTGCTCATATGTGTCCATATAGAAACGGCGGGTAGCACTCGAGTCAAGACTCGGAAAAGGGGGCGGGTCCGGTACGACAAAGAAGTGGGCTTGTAGTTATCTCTGAAGTTCGGGAGAAAATAGCCCCGGGGCTGTCACGAGCTTGGAGCTTGTTGCCTGAAGCTTGTTGCCTGTTGCACGCAGATGTCTCCAGTAGACCCGTGTCCTGTCCATTGATATACACGTATCACCTCACCGAGACACGCTACTCCTGCAGCCGATAGCGACATGTGCTCGTTACAATCTCGCCGGCCATATTGGGCATTCACAAATATTATCCAAGCAAGGCATTCTATATCACCTCACCGAGACACGTTACTCATGCAGTCGATAGCGACATGTGCTCGTTACAATCTCGCCGGCCATATTGGACATTTACAAATAGAATCCAAGCAAGGCATTCTATATCACCTCACCGAGACACGTTTCTCCTGCAGCCGATAGCGACATGTGCTCGTTACAATCTCGCCGGCCATATCGGACATTTACAAATAGAATCCAAGCAAGGCATTCTATATCACCTCACCGAGACACGTTACTCATGCAGTCGATAGCGACATGTGCTCGTTACAATCTCGCCGGCCATATTGAACATTTACAAATAGAATCCAAGCAAGGCATTCTATATCACCTCACCGAGATACGTTACTCCTGCAGCCGATAGCGACATGTGCTCGTTACAATCTCGCCGGCCATATTGAACATTTACAAATAGAATCCAAGCAAGGCATTCTATATCACCTCACCGAGATACGTTACTCCTGCAGCCGATAGCGACATGTGCTCGTTACAATCTCGCCGGCCATATCGGACATTTACAAATAGAATCCAAGCAAGGCATTCTATATTATCACTAATACATGTTGAATATGTGGGAAACTTGCCGGCTTGCAAAGCGGTGTGAAGCTACTGCCGAGACACGGCCTTGTTAACGTTAAGTCACGTGATGTAGATGTATGGACTGCCGCCACGCTTGTCTGGGCTCAAGCAACACGGGCCTCAGTCGGCTTTTATTCCTGTGCTGCTAACACACTGAACCGTCATTCAGGAGACCACGGTTCAATTCCCGTCATGGTCGACCATCCAGACAGGCCCAACCGACTCCTTCCCATTATCCAAAAACACTGAATAAAATCACCTTTCATCCCATCATCTCGTATATCATTCACCGACGCAAATAGATCGTAGTCATCAGTACAACGCGTCGTTAAGCCCAATATAAATAAATAAATATAGAAATTTGAAACAATTTCTTCTTGAATTTCCCTCTTGATAATCTCATTGAATTGTCTGTTTGTCAATTGTGTTGTTACCGGTTGCCATGACGATGTTCCAGGCATGCCGACGTCTCTCTCCAACATGTACAACGCGGCCGCGTATCCGTCCCTGAAAGAGTCGGGCTCGCCGGCATTCCAACAACAGCAGCAGCCGGCCGCCGCCGAGGACCGCTACGCGGCGCTCAAGGATCTCGACTCTCTCATGAAAACGCACCAGTCGCCGGAACCGGGTGAGTCGGCCGGAAGACTGCTGACTTGCAGCTATTTAACAAGCTATTTTACCCAACGCCTTGCGGAGGTTGAAAAAAAAAGTTTAAATAACGCAACTTTTTTGAGGGTGAACTTTTTTTCAATTTTTTTTTTCTCGAAATTGATTTTTAATCGATTCTAAAGCTTAGAGAATCGATGTGATCACTAATACCGTCATTATTCATTGAAATCTAGTTTCAGGGTTGTGATGTTCTTCAACTTTTCCTGTCTTGATTCTGTCTGGCAACCTCCGACCTGTCTGCCGCCTACGTTTCCCTCGGTGAGTTGAGCAAGCGCGTGCTCGTCTCTAAAGCAGCTGATTGTTGTTTTCAGCCGCTCCTGTCGCTGCTCACGCTCACAACGGCTTCGGGACAACTGCGTTCGGCTCTCCGTCCCAGCTGGGCGGCGCCGGCTTCCTGGCGGCTTACCCGGACACACCCGTCAACCCGTTCTCAGGTAACCACCCTCGGTAGCTCGGTCAGCTCAGGCACCGTCCTTTCACTCCTCATCACTTCATAGCTTCATAATAACCTGCTTATTCGTACCCCCGTATCACCCAGCTGTTGGTGGGGTCGTCAAGCGAGCAATAATCAATATATATTTTCAGTGAACCCTCTGTCCATCGTTTCACAGGGCACCAATGCAGGAAAACCGTCCATTCAGGAAAATGTTTCATTGATTATTGGCACGAACTTACCTCAGCTCTGCCGCTGGACAGCCTAGCTCACAACTCCTGTAGGCTGAGGGGGGGGGGGGGGGGGGGGGGTCAAGCAAATGACATGAAATGTCAGCCCTAGAAATAAGTATAGTTTAATATCAGAAAGACTGGGGATTATGATGACGAGACTTGACTTGTTCCACGGTGTTTCTGTGCCAGGGACGAGTGCCAATCCGTGGGCCGCAGCCAGCGTGAGCAGCCAATCAGGGGCCTCGTACCAGCCTGCAGGCATGAACCCGTTCCAGACCTCTCAGGTCACAGCACAAGGTAGGCAACACTCAGTGGGAGGCAATTCAACAAATATCAGGTTTTCGTTGATAACCTTTGTCGGTATGAGATACAGAAAACCCTCGGTAATTCGAATGCCGCTCGTATTCGAACCAGAGAAATGACCTCGGCCACTGGTATAGGGATATCAATGTCAGTTTATTTTGATAATTCATATCATTATTACGAATTTTGAACTGATGGTTGATCCAAACTTCTGTTTCATTATTGTTTTGTGTTGGTTTAATTCGAATTTCAGCAAAAATTACAAATAAAAGTTTTCACAATAGAATATTTTATTACGTGAAATCCTTTTGTCATCCACATACGTGGCGTCCCGGCAAGCTAGAGATCCGTCATATTCACATGTGCCGGGCGTGCTAGCATTCTGTGGAGGGGGGGGGGGGGGTCTCTTCAGCGTTATACATAGACATCTGGCTGGTCGAGACACTCGAGCGGTAATGTTTAGGATAATGGATGTGATTGTGTCAACTTTTATTCGTAATTTCTGCTGATATTGGAATTGAACAACCATGAAACAATAATTGATGAGCGTAGCGAAGTCTCCATCCCACTCTTATAGGGCTTTGTCTGTGTGTTTTTTTTTTTTTTTTTTTGTTTGTTTGTTTTTTTTTTTGTTTGTAAGCACTCCACAGGTCGCAAGGGTTGACTGATCAACATGAAACTTTTTTTGTACACGCAAACTCATCCAACTTAGAACTGTATAGTTTTTGGAATGAATCGGTCAGACCGATTTTGAGAAAAATCATCTCAAAGTTTCTAAAAACCCCATAAGATTTGGCTGGGCAGAAAATGTTGAAAAATAAAATCTCTCCAAATAGGATGAAATTTTCTCCAAATGTGTAAACATGGATTTTACACATTATTACGATTTTTTAAGCAATTCTGATCAGTCGTTTTGAAGAAAAAAATAAAAATAACTGATAATATTCATCAAATATATCATAAAAATTGTGACAGAATTAAGTTGTTGAGATTCACTGCTTTCTAGATTCAAGAGTTGACCAACAATGAAGTATTTTTTATATGCGTCAAGGTGTGTAGATTACCAGAGTCAATAAGGTGGCAAGATTAGAACTACTTTAACGACTTTTATAGCTTATTCAGATATCAAGGTGTGTAGAATACCAGAGTCGATAACGTAGCAAGGGTAGAACTACTTCAACGACTTTTATACCTTAATAGGATATCTCGCTCATCTTACAACGCATATTTCGCGTTTGACTAGTAAATAAACCAGCTGGCTAGTGCATGTTGAGAGAATAATTCATTTCATTCCAGGCCCTAATATTTATATTTATTGCCTTGCTTTTTAGCGTGTTCACCACACTGTGGAAACACACTTATACGTTTGATTCAAAAGGGACTGAAAAAACCTATTCGTCGCGTAGAATCGCTGAATTTCTACGTAAATCGAAAATTATCGAGCTTGGATTATGCATTTTTTTACACTCTTCGACTACGTAGCAATGAAACTTGTCCACATAGCCTGTATATTTTCAAATCAACGAAATAAAGAAAAAAACTCTATAGGCCTTGGAATGGCGTGGACTTTTATACCATTTTTTGCGCGTTAATAGAATCGCTGGTTTTCCACGTAAACTGGAAATTTAAGCGCTTCCAAGTTGTAATTGGTTATAATCTACCGCGTTACGATAATAACTTTTGTCCACGTAGCCTAAATATTTTATAATTAAATAAAAACCGAAAAAAAATTGATTATACCCCATTTTTGGTCAAGGAGGTTAAAATACTAACCTCTTTGGTTTTGGCCCTCTGATAACCATGGTAACATTATAAACAACGGATGTGTTTATATTATCTTCTGGGCCCAAATTCACAAAAAGTCATAACTTTGATTCGGCTCAAAGTTACGACCTTCTTTCGAGATAATACTATATTTTGTCTTAATCCAAACTTATAAAGAAATATTTTATCGTCCCTCCAATCCCTAGCAAGTGTCTGAGATCCACATAGTTCATTAGATCTGGAGATAAGTACCGAAGAAATTGTCTCAACTTTGAGACTACGCCTAGGCCTAGTCCAGACTGGTAGGCCTAGGCCCTAGTAAGTGATCACCTCTTGACTTTGAATATCATTCTACAATGATTTCATGGCTGAATTTGAGAAAACATGTAAATTCTAGCCACCAAAACACGGCAAGGTTATTTCTAAATACCGCGCAATTTGATTTACGTATTTTATCATTCCGGTTCTACATCTAACCTCACTTTGACTTGTTCTCGACTAGGCCTAGCGAATGTCACTGTTCGCCAGTCACCTTGTCTGTTTAGCCCTTTGGTCTAGCCTAACCTGTCAAACAGTTGTGTTGTGTCGTTGACATTACCACTAATAACTACCACTAACTAGGCTACTACTATACCTAGCTGAAATATAACTTATGATAACTAATATAACCACTTAAACATTAACACTAGGCCTAATTATATATACATAATTATATTAGGCATATATAACTAGGCCTAGGCCTATATCCTACTAATTATATTACAATGTTCAATGCTGGGCGTTTCCTAATTCTGGATGAGGCTAAGCCAAAGCCTAATCAGGAGAGGCCTATCATTGTTAGCTGGTAGAGTATTCAAAGATAGGCTGGATCAATTAAATGTGTCGGATGACAATCTGATCAAACGGTACAGGTTTCCCAAGATATACCGTCTTGGAACTGTGCAACATTTTGGAAGGCGATTTGACCAGACCGACAGCAAGGTCCCATGCCTTGCCTATTGCAACGCAAGTTCTTACTGCGTTGCGATTCTACGCATCTGGAACGTTCCAGTTCGTCATGGGCAATGTAACAGGCATAAGACAAGCCAGTTGCTCGCGAGTTTTGTGTGTCATTAGCAATGCATTGGTTGAACTCTCCCCCCAGTTCATATCCTTCCCTCTTGAAAATGAGGCCTACGTGGCCAGAGTAAAAGCAAGTACGTTGCTGGTTGCTGGTATACAAAACTGTCATACACAGACTAGGATCTGATGTCAGAGTCAAGTTGAGCTAACCTAAACCGAAAATCTTGAACACCGCAAGAACGATATCTTCATGCATGATGGCTAGTCTATTATTTTGGGGAGAAGGGGGTAGGCCCGGTCTCACACTATTCAAATGCAATATCGTAGCCTTCCTATTCAGTCATCATCTGAAATAATGCTTACGGTGTACTGGATTTTCAGTGTAGGCCTACGTTTTTCTCGATGCACCATATTTTCGGTGTATCAGTTATGCAACCCAAGGGCGGTAGTACCGTACATGTACAGGCCTATGGTGGACCATCCTGACAGAGTTTTTTTTGGTTATCCTCTGTCATAAGGTCAATACTGGGATGGTTCTTTAACAACAGGCTACGACCGACTCCTTCCCACTTTCCCAAAAACACTGAATAACCTTTCATCTCATCATCTCATGTCATGCACAGACGCCAATAGATCTCAGTCATCAGTAAATAAGTGCGTTGTTAAACCAATATAAATTGAATAGAATACAGGCACATGTACAGATTTATACTGAGACGCGTGGCCGAGTGTTGACACACTGAACCGTCATTCGGGAGACCGGGGTTCGATTCCCGCTATGGTCGACCATCCTGACAGGGGTTAATCGTGGTTTTCCTCTGTCCTCCAGGTCAGTAGGCCACTGGGATGGTTCCTTAACAACAGGCCACGACCGACTCCTTCCCACCATCCAAAACACCTAATAAAATGACCTTTCATCTCATCATCCCATCATCTCATTCATCATCCACTGACGCCAATAGATTGTAGCCATCAGTATAGTGCGTCATTAAAACCCAATATAAAATAATATGTACAGATTTATAATGTATTTTGTGATTTGTATGTCTTAGGCCTATATAGGTAAAACACTTCATATTGCAGAATATCACAACCTTTCCGAGTTCCCCAACATAATAGGGGCCGTTGATGGATCATTAAACAACGTGAAAGCTCTGTCTGCAGATGAACCTCCTTTCGTCGATAGATACCAGAACCACAGTATTAATTGCCAGTTCGTGTGTAGGCTACTGCCGACTAGCGAATAGTCAATTTGGTTGCCCGTTGGCCAGAGAGTACACACAACCAATTTATTTAGGCTACTTTCACAATCAGTTTAGTCACATGATAAGACAAATATATTTTCGTGTGTAGATCGCTCTTCTTACAACAAACACATAGTTCATTATGTTGATTATTCCTAGTTATTAGTGACAATGAGTTGCAAGTGAGTCATGACAAAATTAATTGATACATTCAACCATACTGATTGATTGATTATTGCTTGTTGAATGCCCCGCCAACAGATTAAACTTGTCGATTTTTTTATTCCATTGAACTAAGACTTCATTTCACTTGACGAACAAAATCGGGCTTCGTTTTTATGTTCTCTTTTGTACGTGGGAACGTGGCATACAGATAAGAGAGTGTGCAACCAATCAAAACTTTTCCCAAACGTTGGTGTCATAACAGAATTAAAGTCTTTGTGTCAAAAAGTTGATTGTTTTTTCAATCATTAAAATGGGGTGGAAAGATCGCCCTTGTGGTGCCCCGTCTAAACGATGCTACTGTCATCCATAACCTTGAGAACAATACTTCTGTATCTAGTTTCGATGATAACATAACAGGTTGGGCTTATTTTTTCAGCAAAATCGGATTGACGGTTTTCTCGGGAGGAATTGGGAAAATTGGTAAAATCCCTATGAGAATAACAAGTATAAGAAAGAATGTTATCGTTTTTCACTTCATTGATTGAAATTAGAATTCCTATAATAGAAATCGATATTATTGTAATTGATTTTGTTATTGATTAGAATTGATATTATTCTATTACACATTTCTACCAACTTCTACTGTTTGGAGAAATTCGAATCGGTCGTTTATAAGAAAATGGAGCATTCTATAGGCCTAGGAAAGTTATAGAATATTGAGTTCAAATTTTGTGAATACAAATTGATTGTAGTGAAATATTACAACTTAATAACATATAATACATACTTTATAATACCATAATATAATACATAACTAATACATATAACTTTTCATCAAAACAAACAATGTTTGACACATGGACACACTTTGACATTAGCAACATATGAGAAAAAAACAATGCTATAATAATGATAATATTTTTGTGAAGTGAAATTATGGTATTCATATGAATGATTACAGTAATTAAACAGATAGTTACGTAGTAGATATTTCGCACACTATGAAGAAATCATCTATAACAAAATGAGAATATAAGCCTATTCAACAAATCAAGCTCAAATATCTCAAGAAAATCAAAAATCAAAGAAATCAACTGAAAAGCTCTTTTAACGTAAAAGCTTGTCGAACTTCTTGTCGATTTCAATTTTTTGTGAGCTATTTTCAATTATTCTGCTTCATTTTACGCCATGTGATTTTGTTGAATATGGGGATTTTTATGGTAGCAGTAGATTCTATCATATTTTTTTTTATCATCCATTCAACATAATCCGTGGATTTTTCAATCCGAATAATTTTTGTGGTTCCGATGACTTCGTTTTGTTCTGATGATTTTTCAAAATCTGCTTGATTTCTCCATTTTCAGCGTGTTCACCACACTGTGGAAACACACTTATATGTTTAATACATAACTAATACATATAACTTTTCATCAAAACAAACAATGTTTGTCACATGGACACACTTTGACATTAGCAACATATGAGAAAAAAACAATGCTATAATAATGATAATATTTTTGTGAAGTGAAATTATGGTATTCATATGAATGATTACAGTAATTAAACAGATAGTTACGTAGTAGATATTTCGCACACTATGAAGAAATCATCTATAACAAAATGAGAATATAAGCCTATTCAACAAATCAAGTATCGTAGCTCAAATATCTCAAGAAAATCAAAAATCAAAGAAATCAACTGAAAAGCTCTTTTAACGTAAAAGCTTGTCGAACTTCTTGTCGATTTCAATTTTTTGTGAGCTATTTTCAATTATTCTGCTTCATTTTATGCCATGTGATTTTGTTGAATATGGGGATTTTTATGGTAGCAGTAGATTCTATCATATTTTTTTTTATCATCCATTCAACATAATCCGTGGATTTTTCAATCCGAATAATTTTTGTGGTTCCGATGAGTTCGTTTTGTGCTGATGATTTTTCAAAATCTGCTTGATTTCTCCATTTTCAGCGTGTTCACCACACTGTGGAAACACACTTATATGTTTGATTCAAAAGGGACCGAAAAAACCTATTTGTCGTGTAGAATCGCTGAATTTCTACGTAAATTGAAAATTATTGAGCTTGGATTATGCAAATTTTCACAATTTTCGACTACGTGGTAATAAAACTTGTCCACATAGCCTGTATATTTTCTAATTAACGAATTAAAGAAAAACTGCTTTGGCCACGCCCACTTTTTGTTGTGGCGTAGGTTATTTCTTGCGCGTTGATAGAATCGCTGGTTTTCCACGTAAATTAAAAATTATTATAACTTATCACAACTTATCGGTAGGTAATGTGATGGTAATGAGGTATGGGCATACAGTAATGGAGTTTTAATCTACGGAGTGTAGGCCTATATTCGTACGGTCAACTGTATGAATAAGTGAAAATAAATAATACGGTCAGTGATATCATGACCGCGATGTTTCGGTCCATGACTATAAATGGCCAAAATAACGCTCTCTCAACGTGACTTCTGTAGCTCATGGGTTAGCACAGCTGACTCCCAAGCCAGGGAACTGTGATCGAATACCGCCTGTGACTGATTTTTTCATTTTTTTGAATTGGTTGCTCTAGAGTTTATATATGAAGGAAAAAGGTCAATTGGCTTCTTCACGCAAAGCTCCGGACAGAGTGCGCTAGCAGCGGACTGCCCTAGTTTTGTAACTGTCTGCTTATGAGCCATGTTATCGAGTGATTTATGTATGGTTGACTACGTCTGTGAAGTTGTCACACGTGTACGGTCACATGTCAGAATATGGAAATATTATTTCACCATTGGTTAGTGCCCCTTAGTGCCGTAACATTTTCTCTTAGTGCAGCTTTAGTTTCGCCGTCATGACGAATTCAATTTTCAGAACCAGCCCCTCACATGTCTCCGAAATTCCAATGGTAAACGTTAGTGCTGTAAACATTTTCGTTGGTGCCGCTTTGGTTTTGCCGTTATAGCGCGTCGTCCATGTGAGGGGCCAACTTCACGCCAGCCCCTCACATATCTCCGATCTTGGAAATTTCAACGGCATTCATTAGTGCTCGTTAGTGCCGTACATTTTTTCGTTAGTGCCGCTTTAGTTTCACCGTCATGACGAATTCAATTTTCAGAACCAGCGCCTCACATATCTCAGATCTTGACAATTCTAACAGTATACGTTAGTGCCGTGAGAGAATCGTTAGTATCGCTTCAGTTTCGCCGCTACGACGCGTTGTCAATGTGAGGAGCCAACTTCACGCCAGCCACTCACATTTATCTCCGATCTTGAAAATTCCAACGGCATTCGTTAGAACATTTTCGTTAGTGCCGCTTTGGTTTCGCCAGCCCCTCACATATCTCTGATCATGAAAATTCCAACGGCATTCGTTAGAAGAATTTCGTTACAACCGCTTTGGTTTCGCCAAATAACGCGTTGTCCATGTGAGGGGCCAAATCTTCACGCCAGCCCCCAACATGGACAACTCGTTATAACGTCGAAACCAGAGCGGCACTAACGAAAAATGTTTACGGCACTAACGAGCACTAACACAACACCAACGAATGCCGTTAGAATTTTCAAGATCGGAGATATGTGAGGGGCTGGCGTGAAGTTGGCCCCTCACATTGACAACGCGTCGAAGCAGCAAAACCGAAGAGGTATTAACAATTTTTTCCACGGCACTGACGGGCACTAACGCACCACTAACAAATGCCGTTGGAATTTTCAAGGTCGGAGATATGTGAGGGGCTGGCGTGAAATTGGCCCCTCACATTGACAACGCGTCGTAAGGGTGAAACCGAAGCGGTACTAAAGATTTTTTCACGGCACTAACGGGCACTAACGTAGCATCAACGTATACTGTTGAAATTTTCAAGATCAGAGATATGTGAGTGGCTGGTTCTGAAAATTGAATTCGTCGTGACGGCGAAACTAAAGCGGCACTAACGGTAAATTTTACAACACTAACGTAGCACTATTGAATGCCGTTGAAATTTCCAAGATCGGAGATATGTAAACCGAGATGTAATTTTGTACACAACACAATAACAATACTGTAACAGCTGAAAAGTCGACCGTGCAGGGCTATGGCGCACTAGCGCCACGAGTGAGAACATTGTGCAGTGAAGAACGCCATTATGTGGACAAAGTCGGGTTGCGGACAGTGAGTGAGGTTATTGGGTTGGGTTTAATCCTCGCGAATACCGCCGGCAGGCGGAACGGAGCTTACATGTCATGTTCGTTTATTGGTAACTGGTGTCTGGGGCACTCTAGCAATGAAAATGACAACTAGACTATCCTCCCAAACGAATCCTACGTCACTAACACAAACAACCAATGACAACGCTGACCGTACAATCTATTTACGTGTATTGATATGGCTGACTGTACGATTATCCACAGCCTTTAATCTATTCCTCTATGGTACTCATTATCATTACTCTATGGTGAGAGGTAGGCCTGAAGGATAGGGTAATGTTTTATAGGCTTTCAAGATTTTGTACTTTTCAATGGCGGTCATGATTAGGTAGGGTAAGGTTTGTGTCGAACGCTCAAACCATCATCTAGGTCCAAGGCCTATAACAACCTAACATGACCCCAACATCTGAATCGGTCGATAAATTGGCCCGGTATTTACCATTATGCCATGACTCTAAGACAAGCGGCAGTGAAACTACTTTTATAATTTTCATAACAAACCTCCAAAAACCAACCTAGCCTTTCTAGCCCATGATTGGTTCGAGACAATAGAATAGGGCCTAGCTTAGCTTTGAGTGTGTAGGCCTAGTGTTAGGTCAAGTTATAACACATCAAATCCAATGTCTGTTGCCTATTTGGAAATACTGATATAAATTGTGTTACTTTTACGGTAGGCCTATTCGATAATGACGAGGCCCTCTTTGGAGGTCCCTTAAATTTGTTCAAATCCTGTACAAAGTTCCGCGCAAGGTTTATTGGCAATCTGAACCTTGCACAAAATCTTGCACCGCTCAACGGTGCATCCCGATGCACCAAATCATCCCTATGTATTTTGTTTAGCCACTCTTTCATGTACACGCCTAACATTCCTCCGCAATTGCACCCATGACATAATACCAGAGCCATGAGAGACAGTGGGTCTAAACGATAAGCGTGAATGTTTGCTTAGGTTTTCACAGTTGACGCAAAGAATACATGTAGGCCTAGCCCTATATCTGTCGTTCAAGTGTGTTCCGATGAAATGATTTAAATAAATTTGAAGAGCAGTTCAATCAAATATATTTCTAAATACTTTCCGACCAAAATCTAGCGCCCGAACTATACGAAGTGAGCATCGTAAAACGGATATGTAAGGACAGCCAACGATGAGAACAAAAAAGAAGCTAGATGTTTATTTACCCTGTTAAAACTACCCCTTGATGAAAATAAAACCTGGGAATGTTCCCCGATGCCTTGACTGTCTGAATCCACCCTTAACTCCCGTTTTCCGGGAAAAATACATTCTATGAAAAATGGTTATTTTAAGCTTTAGGCGCTGAAATTTGAAAAGTGAATTTTAGGGGGTCGTTTACATTTCTGCACGGTATTCAATGGGATTTTACTGTTTCCCGATGCCTTGACTGTCTGAATCCACCCCTAACTCATATCTGTTCCCGCCCCGTTTTCCGGGAAAAAGACATTCTATGAAAAATGGTCATTTTGAGCTCTGGGCGCTAGGAATTTAGAAAGTTGAATTTGGGGGTTGTCTACATTTCTGCACGATATTCAATGGGAATTTACTGTTCCCCGATGCCATGACCGTCTGAATCCACCCCCAACTCATATCTGTTCCAGCCCCGTTTTCCTGGAAAAAAGACATTCTATGAAGAATGGTAATTTTGGGCTTTGTGCGCTGGAATTTGAAAAGTGAATTTTAGGGGGTTGTTTACATTTCTGCACGGTATTTAATGAGATTTTACTGTTCCCCGGAGCCTTGAATGTCTGAATCCACCCCTAACTCATATCTGTTCCAGCCCCGTTTTCCGGGAGAAAGACATTCTATGAAAAGTGGTCATTTTGGGCTTTGGGCGCTGAAATTTGAAAAGTGAATTTTAGGGGGTTGTTTACATTTCTGCACGGTGTTCAATGAGATTTTACTGTTTCCCGAAGCCTTGACAGTCTGAATCCACTCCTAACTCATATCTGTTCCAGCCCAGTTTTCCGGGAAAAAGACATTCTATGAAAAATGGTCATTTTGAGCTCTGGGCGCTGGAATTTAGAAAGTTGAATTTAGGGGTTGTCTACATTTCTGCACGGTATTCGATGGGATTTTACTGTTTCCCGATGCCTTGACCGTCTGAATCCACCCCTAACTCATATCTATTCCAGCCCTGTTTTCCGGGAAAAAGACATTCTATGAGAAATGGTCACTTTGGGCGCTGGAATTTGAAAAGTGAATTTTAGAGGGTTGTTTACATTTCTGCACGGTATCCAATGAGATTTTACTGTTCCCCGAAGCCTTGTCTGTCTGAATCCACCCCCAACTCTTATCTGTTCCGTCCCCGTTTTCCAGGAAAGAGACATTCTATGAAAAATGGTCATTTTGGGCTTTGAGCGCTGAAATTTGGAAAGTGAATTTTAGGGGGTCGTTTACATTTCTGCACGATATTCAATGGAATTTTACTGTTCCTCCTCGATGCCTCAACTGTCTGAATCCACCCCTAACTCTATCTGTTCCAGCCCCGTTTTCCGGGAAAAAGACATTCTATGAAGAAAGGTCATTTTGAGCTCTGGGCGCCGGAATTTAGAAAGTTGAATTTAGGGGCCTGTTTACATTTCTGCACGGTATTTGATGAAATTTAACGGTTCCTTGATGCCTTGACTGTCTGAATCCACCCCTAACTCATATCTGTTCTAGCCCCGTTTTCCGGGAAAATGATATTCTACGGAGAATGGTCATTTTGCGCATTGGGCGCTGTAATTTAGAAAGTTTATTTTAGGGGTTGTCTACATTTCTGCACGGTATTCAATGAGATTCTACTGTTCTCCGATGCCTTGACTGTCTGAATCCACCCGTAACTCATATCTGTTCCAGCCTCGTTTTCCGGAAAAAAGACATTCTATGAAAATTGGTCATATTTGGCTTTGGGCGCTGGAATTTGAAAAGTGAATTTTAGGGGTCTGTTTACATTTCTGCACTGTATTCAATAAGATTTTACTGTTCCCCGATGCCTTGACCGTCTGAATCTACCCCTAACTCATATCTGTTCCATGTTAGTTTTCCGGGAAAAAGACATTCTATGAAAAATGTTCATTTTGAGCTCTGGGCGCTGGAATTTAGAGAGTTGAATTTAGGGATTGTCTACATTTCTGCACGGTATTCAATGCGATTTTACTGTTCCCCTAAGCCTAGACTGTCTGAATCCTTCCCTAACTTATATCTGTTCCAGCCCTGTTTTCCGGGAAAAAGACATTCTATGAAAAATGATCATTTTGGGCTTTGGGCACTGGAATTTGAAAAGTGAATTTTTGGGGGTTGTTCACATCTCTGCACGGTATCCAATGAGATTTCACTGTTCCCCGATGCTTTGACTGTCTGAATCCACCCCTAACTCATATCTGTTCCATGTTAGTTTTCCGGGAAAAAGACATTAACGAAAAATGGTCATTTTGGTCTTTGGGCGCTGGAATTTGGTAAGTGAATTTTGAGGTTTTTTTTTAATACTCATTGGATACCGAGCAGAAATGTGAACGGCCCCCTAAAATTCACTTTCCAAATTCCAGCGCCCAAAGCCCAAAATAACCATTTTTCGTAGAATGTCTTCTTCCCGGAAAACTAACACGGAACAGATATGAGTTAGGGGTGAATTCAGACAGTCAAGGCATCGGAGAACAGTAAAATCTCATTGAATACCGTGCAGAAATGTAGACAACCCCCAAAATAAACTTTCTAAATTGCAGCGCCCAAAGCGCAAAATGACCTTTTTCCGTAGAATATCATTTTCCCGGAAAACGGGGCTAGAACAGATATGAGTTACGGGTGGATTCAGACAGTCAAGGCATCAAGGAACAGTTAAATCTCATTGAATACCGTGCAGAAATGTAAAAAAGCCCCCAAATTCAACTTTCTGAATTCCAGCGCCCAGAGCTCAAAATGACCTTTCTTCATAGAATGTCTTTTTCCCGGAAAACGGGGCTGGAACAGATGGAGTTAGAGAGGGATTCAGACAGTCGAGGCATCGAGGAACAGCAAAATTCCATTGAATACCGTGCAGAAATGTAAACAACCCCCTAAAATTCACTTTCAAATTCCAGCGCCCAAAGCCAAATATGACCAATTTTCATGGAATGTCTTCTTCCCGGAAAACTGGGCTGGAACAGATATGAGTTATGGGTGGATTCAAACTGTCGAGGCATCGGGAAACAGTAAAATTTTATTGAATATCGTGCAGAAATGTAAACAACCCCCTAAAATTCACTTTCCAAATTTCAGCGCCCAAAGCCCAAAATGACTATTTCTCATAGAATGTCTCTTTCCCGGAAAACGGAGACGGAACAGATAGGAGTTGGGGTGGATTCAGACAGTCAAGGCTTCGGGGAACAGTAAAATTCCATTGAATACCGTGCAGAAATGTAAACAGGCCCCTAAAATTCACTTTTCAAATTCCAGCGCCCAAAGCCCAAAATGACCATTTTTCATAGAATGTCTCTTTCCCGGAAAACAGGGCTGGATAGATATGAGTTAGGGGTGGATTCAGACAGTCGAGACATCGGTGAACAGTAAAATCCCATCGAATACCGTGCAGAAATGTAAACAACACCCAAAAATTCACTTTTCAAATTCCAGCGCCCAAAGCCAAAAATGACCATTTTTCGTAGAATGTCTTTTTTCCGGAAAACTAACATGGAACAGATATAAGATAGGGGTGGATTCAGACAGTCAAGGCATCAAGAAACAGTAAAATCCCATTGAATACCGTGCAGAAATGTAGACAACCCCTAAATTCAACTTTCTTAATTCCAGCGCTCAGAGCTCAAAATGATCATTTTTCATAGAATGTCTTTTTCTTGGAAAACGGGGCAGGAACGGATATGAGTTAGGGGTGGATTCAGACAGACAAGGCTTCGGGGAACAGTGTAATCTCATTGAATACCGTGCAGAAATGTAAACAACCCCCTAAAATTCACTTTTCAAATTCCAGCGCTCAAAGCTCAAAATGTCCATTTTTCATAGAATGTCTTTTTCCCGGAAAACGGGGCTGAAACAGATATGAGTTAGTGGTGGATTCTGACATTTAAAGCATTGGGGAACAGTACAATCTTATTGAATACCGTGCAGAAATGTAGACAACCCCTAAATTTAACTTTCCAAATTCCAGCGCCCAGAGCTCAAAATGACCATTTTTCATAGAATGTCTTTTTCCCGGAAAACGGGGCCGGAACAGATATGAGTTAGGGGTGAATTCAGACAGTCGAGGCATCGGGAAACAGTAAAATCCCTTTGAATATCGCGCAGAAATGTAAACAACCCCCTAAAATTCACTTTTCAAAGTCCAGCGCTCAAAGCCCAAAACGACCTTTTTTCATAGAATGTCTTTTTCTTGGAAAACGGGGCTGGAACAGATATAAGTTAGGGGTGGATTCAGACAGTCAAGGCATCGGGAACAGTAAAATCTCATCGAATACCGTGCAGAAATGTAAACAACCCCCTAAAATTCACTTTTCAAATTCCAGCGCTCACAGCCCAAAATGACCATTTTTCATAGAATGTCTCTTTCCCGGAAAACAGGGCTGGAACAGATATGAGTTAGAGGTGGATTCAGATGGTCAAGGCATCGGGGAACAGTAAAATTTCATTGAATACCGTGCAGAAATGTAGACAACCCCTAAATTTGACTTTCTAAAGTCCAGCGCCCAGAGCCCACACTGACCATTTTTCATAGAATGTCTTTTTCCCGGAAAACGGGGCTTGAACAGATGTGAGTTAGGGGTGGATTCAGACGGTCAAGGGATCGGGGAACAGTGAAATTCCATTGAATACCGTGCAGAAATGTAGACAACCCCTAAATTTGACTTTCTAAAGTCCAGCGCCCAGAGCCCACACTGACCATTTTTCATAGAATGTCTTTTTCCCGGAAAACGGGGCTTGAACAGATGTGAGTTAGGGGTGGATTCAGACTGTTATGGCATCGGGAACAGTAAAATCTCATTGAATACCCTGCAGAAATGTAAACAACCCCCTAAAATTCACTTTTCAAATTCCAGCGCCCAAAGCCCAAAATGACCATTTTTCGTAGAATGTCTTTTTTCCGGAAAACTAACATGGAACAGATATAAGTTAGGGGTGGATTCAGACAGTCAAGGCATCAAGAAACAGTAAAATCCTATTGAATACCTTGTAGAAATGTAGACAACCCCCAAATTCAACTTTCTTAATTCCAGCGCTCAGAGCTCAAAATGATCATTTTTCATAGAATGTCTTTTTCTTGGAAAACGGGGCAGGAACAGATATGAGTTAGGGGTGGATTCAGACAGACAAGGCTTCGGGGAACAGTGTAATTTCATTGAATACCGTGCAGAAATGTAAACAACCCCCTAAAATTCACTTTTCAAATTCCAGCGCTCAAAGCTCAAAATGTCCATTTTTCATAGAATGTCTTTTTCCCGGAAAACGGTGCTGAAACAGATATGAGTTAGTGGTGGATTCTGACATTCAAAGCATTGGGGAACAGTGAAATTTTATTGAATACCGTGCAGAAATGTAGACAACCCCTAAATTTAATTTTCCAAATTCCAGCGCCCCGAGCTCAAAATGACCATTTTTCATAGAATGTCTTTTTCCCGGAAAACGGGGCTGGAACAGATATGAGTTAGGGGTGGATTCAGACAGTCGATGCTTCAGGAAACAGTAAAATCCCTTTGAATATCGTGCAGAAATGTAAACAACCCCCTAAAATTCACTTTTCAAAGTCCAGCGCCCAAAGCCCAAAACGACCTGTTTTCATAGAATGTCTTTTTCCCGGAAAACTAACATGTAACAGATATGAGTTAGGGGTGGATTCAGACAGTCAAGGCATCGGGGAACAGTAAAATCTCATCGAATACCGTGCAGAAATGTAAACAACCCCCTAAAATTCACTTTTCAAATTCCAGCGCTCACAGCCCAAAATGACCATTTTTCATAGAATGTCTCTTTCCCGGAAAACAGGGCTGGAACAGATATGAGTTAGGGGTGGATTCAGATGGTCAAAGCATCGGGGAACAGTAAAATTTCATTGAATACCGTGCAGAAATGTAGACAACCCCTAAATTTGACTTTCTAAAGTCCAGCGCCCAGAGCCCACACTGACCATCTTTCATAGAATGTCTTTTTCCCGGAAAACAGAGCTTGAACAGATGTGAGTTAGGGGTGGATTCAGACGGTCAAGGCATCGGGGAACAGTAAAATTTCATTGAATACCGTGCAGAAATGTAGACAACCCCTAAATTTGACTTTCTAAAGTCCAGCGCCCAGAGCCCACACTGACCATTTTTCATAGAATGTCTTTTTCCCGGAAAACGGGGCTTGAACAGATGTGAGTTAGGGGTGGATTCAGACTGTTATGGCATCGGGGAACAGTAAAATCTCATTGAATACCGTGCAGAAATGTAAACAACCCCCTAAAATTCACTTCTCCTATTCCAGCGCCCAGAGCTCAAAATGACCATTGTCCATAGAAGGGTGGTTCCCCGGAAAACGGGGCTGGAACAAATATTAGTTTTCCCGGAATTCAAACAGGATTCAGACAGTCGATGCATCGGAATTCAGGAGGTGTTCAGGAACACACTCATACCTATAATAAAATGTCGAGAGCTTCAAAAATTTAATGAATTCCGTCATGTAAATGAATAGAATTTTAAATCACCACGTTATAGTTAAGGGTACTTTTCTGGAGAACAGAGATGGATCATCAAGGAGGTTACCATGATCAAATCCATGTCTGTTCATGTGGTTCATACATATGGTTCATATACTTTTTTTTCAACATCAGAAACAGATTAAAATCGGGTTTTATTCTGTTGAAGGGTTACCCTGTAACATCATTAATGGATTAGGCCTTTGCGTTAATAGGGATAATAGATGTAAAAGTGTCAACTCATTATGTTGATGTCATCAATTAAATAGCGTATTTTGCTGAAATTGGTATCAGTTCAGTATTTTTCGAAGCTAGCTTTATACTCCTAACAAGACCTTGAGTTTGGGCGCTGCCTATGATTCTGGGCGCTACTTTCTGGGCGCTGTTTTGGCGCACATCATGAACTATGCCTCCGGAACGTATGAAATATGCATCGGGCATCTAGCTAGATCACAAGTTGGCCAAAACAAAACAAAAAAGACTAAAAAGAAGAAGATGCCTTTAAAATGATTTTAAGGGGTGAATGAACTCATATAGGGTGAATAATGATGCACAATCAATCAATTATCCACCCCCGGATATTTTCGAAGGCAATTATATCCCTTGACAGAATATATTTTTTTCTATTATTATGGTTTGCATTCCAGCACCCGATCTGGTGCTGGAACCAGACCCCTATTTGAGGCGTTATTTGAATTTCTGCAACAAAATGACCCATTCAGGGTGATTATTTGATCGATTACATTTTTCTTTTCCACCCTTAACTTTTTTTGTATGACGCTCGTTTGGGTGAGATTCATCCCCTAACGGATTCGCGTTTTTCGCTAACCGGACCCCTGTTGGAGGGGTTGTTTGAATTTCTGCCACATAATGACTCATATGGGGGGGGGGGACAACCCTATTTTGTTTTCCACCCCTGAATTTTTTCGTATGACGTTCGTTTAAGAGAAATTCATCCCTTAACAGGTTGATATTTTCACAATTATTCTGGGTGCTGGAATCAGACTCCTTGAGGGGTTGTTTGAATTTCTGCAACAAAATGACCCATACAGGGTGGTTAGTTGCTCGATGAAATTTCATTTTTGACCCCTAACTTTTTTTGTATGCCACTCGTTTGGGTGAGATTCATCCCCTAACGGTTTCGCGTTTTTCGATTACCGTACTCCTATTGGACGGGTTGTTGGAATTTCTGCAACATAATGACTCATATGGGGTGGTTGGTGAAACAACCCCATTCTGTTTTCCACCTCAAACTTTTTTTGTATGATGCTTGTTTGGAAGAAATTCATCCCTCAACAGGCTGATATTTTCACAATTTTGGGTGCTGGAACCAGACCCCTATTTGAGGGGTTATTTGAATTTCTGCACAAAATGACCCATATAGGGTAGTTAGTTAATCAATACAATTTTGTTTTCCACCCCTAACTTTTATTGTATGACGCTTGTTTGGGTGAGATTCATCCCCTAGCGGATTCGCGTTTTTCGATTACCTGACCCATATTGGAGGGGTTGTTGGGATTTCTGCAACCAAACGACTCATATGGGGTGGTTTTTGGAACAACCCTATTTTGTTTTCCACCCCCAACTTTTTTTGTATGACGCTTGTTTCGGTGAGATTCATCCCCTAACGGATTCACGTTTTTCGCTAATCGGACCCCTATTGGAGGGGTTGTTCGTATTTATGCAACATAATGACTCATGTTGGGGGGATTTGGTGAACCTACCTCATTTTGTTTTCCATCTTTAACCTTTTTTGTGTGACGCTCGTGTAGGACAAACGTATCCCTTAACAAGTTGATATTTTCACAATTCTGGGTGCTGGAACAAGACCCCTATTCGAGGCTTTGTTTTTAATTCTGCTTCGAAATGACTCATAGATAGGCCTATAGGGTGGTTAGTTGATCGATAAAATTTTGTTTTCCACCCCTCCTTTTTTTTGAATGACGCTCGTTTCGGTGAGATTCATCCCCCAACGGATTCGCGTTTTTCGATTAACGGACCTCTATCGGAGGGGTTAGTTGAATTTCTGCAACAAAATAACTTATCTAGGATGGTTGGTGGACCAACCCCATTTTGATTTCCATCTTCAATTTTTCTGTTTGATGCTCGTTTAAGAGAAATACATTCCCTAATAGGTTGATGTATCATTTTCGTCAATTGATGTTTTTCGGATTTTTCCCCACTTTCCTGGAATATGACTTCCGATTTCACGTGCTGAAACACTGGCCCAATCGGGGGACCGGTGTGGAAATGGCGAGCATCGAACTTTCGGAAAAAGTTGTTTTGCTTTCAATTTCCAGGTCAAGGTTGGTATTGCATATCCCACCCTGATCTGAATGACCAGTTCGAAACTCAGAATCATCTTTCTACCTATCGATCTCCTCGACCCGATGGCGGTCATTTCAGGTCGTTTTTCGCGTCAACGGACACTGCAACAACCGCAACGCCGCCTCCCGACGTCAACTAGGCCGAAAAAAACGTAAAAAAAACATTTCGTCAATTAATTTTTTTTCGCAATTTTTTTTCGACATTCGGACATCCGATTAGGACATCTTATTTCACGTTCTGAAAAACTGGTTCAATCGGTCAACCGATGTGGAAATGACGAGCATTTATTTCACTTTCGGGAAAAATTTGTTTTGTTCTCGATATATCCCGGTCCAGGTTTGTATCACATATTATCCTACCCCGACCTGAATGACCAGTTCGGAACCCAAAATTTGCTTTCTCCTTATCGATCTCCTCGACATGATGGCGGCGGCGATTTTGGGTCGGTTTTCGCGTCAACGGCCACTGCAGCGACCGCGACGGCAAAGGCCGACGTTTAATGGGTATACAAACCCCTGAAAAAAACATTCTCGTCAATTGTTATTTTTTCGGAGCTTTTCTCTCGACATTCGTAGATTATGACATCCGATTCCACGTGCTGAAATATTGGCCAAATCAGGCGAAAATGTGGAAATGGCGAGCATTCAACTTTCGGACAAAATTTGTGCTGACATTTCTGACACGCGTAGTGAATGAACCATTCGAAATATCGCTGGAAATTCAACGAATAGATGCTGAAGGGACCCCCTCCCCCCTCCCCACTAAAAAGAGGGATTTTCCACCCTTCAATTTTCGAGTTTCTCTTATACCCTCTTGGTGAAAATTCGAAAAAATGAGGGGTATTTTCACAGCCTTCTGGCGGTCGAACGGGATTCTTCAGAGTTATGCCGTGCCCATATTCGTGGTAATTGGATTGTGCCTAATCCAGAAATGAGCACATCGAAGAGATCCAAACAAAACTCTGGAAGATATAGGCGAAAAACGTGAACCAAGTCGTAGTGCCATGAGACCAATGTTAAATCACAATGACTGATTTCTTTCCAAGTCAATTAACATTGGCCTCATGAGGCTCACGACATGGTTCTCGTTTTTCGCCTATATCTTCTAAACAGTCGTTTGGATCTCTTCGAGGTGATCATTTCTGTAATAAGCCCAGTCCAATCACGCCGAATCTGGACACGGCATTATAAAAAATGTATTTCGTCCGCCAGAGCCCCAAAGGTTCATCCTTATAGATTGCTCACTTTTATGGATTCATAAGAAACAGGCAATATTAATATAAAATTTACATTATATTTTCAATCCTTCAAAATATATTACAGTTAAAATAGGTCTGTGATGTATCAATGTGTAATGACTCTACGTTTACATTATCATTGAGTTTATAACTACTGAAAACTCAATGACATTATGGTAGTAACCACTCTTGTCAGGGAAACTGTTCTTTATGTGTGTTTTTACAAATTAAATAATAATGAATAACATCATGAATGATTTTAGATCAATAAATCCGAATAGGATCTAAATAATAAAATTGCAACATATTTTATAATTTTGTGTATCGTGTGGCTTAAGTTGAATCGTTGCATCACTATAGCACGCTCATATGAATGGACTTTAGGCCATTTGTTCATGTTTTGAGAATAACATGCATGATGCCCATCAACACAATGTGTGGTACACAAAACTGAGACCACTATACATACAAATATTGCTTTTGTACTTTTCTTAGGTTTCTGTATACAATACAAGGTTGTGATACGAAGTTTTATCTCACCAGAAGCAATATATATATATATATATATATATATATATATATATATATATATATATATATATATATATATATATATATATATATATATATATATATATATATATATATTGAATGTTTTCTGTTTTCTTGAATTGTTTTCTGAATGTTTTCTGCATTCAAACCGCCCTACTTGGTCTGGAGGTAGCACTTCTAATTTCAGGGCCGCAGGTTCAAATCCTGCATTCCTGCGTAAGGTGTGGGTTTTTTCAAATGTCCTCCCATCTATCATCACCTCACTGTTTCTTCATCACCCGCGCATTCATACTCTCTATAACCTAGCTGTTGGTGGGGTAGTTAAGCAACATAAAAAAAGCATTTAATAAGAGTTTTGGATTATTACGCCTATAAGCAAAATATTGAAATTACTCTACTCTGTTGATAGGATGATTTAATTCAGGATTTTCTGTCTATAGAAGAAATCATGTAATGTTTTTTGTGAATAGTAGCGATGTATTTAAGATTTCTTTCGATAGAAACAATCAATTCCAGAATTTATTTTCACAGAATAATGTATTTGAGGTTTTCTGTCAATAGAGGCAATCAATTTAAGGTTATTTTTCTATATGAGGGCGTCCAAGGGTGAGCTCGCTCACCTTTTTCATCTCCCACTCATCTGTACTCTCCATAACCTAGCTGTTGGTGGGGTCGTTAAGCAACATAGAAAAATGAGCATTTAATGCATTTAATAAAAGTATTAGATTATCACGATTAATAATATTATTATTAGATTATAAGTAAAATATCAAAGGTGGGTCTACTCTACTCTGTTGATGAGAAAAGTTATTTCAGGATTTTATGTCAATAGAAGAAATCATGTAACGTTTTTTGTAAATAGAAGCAATGTATTTAAGATTTCTGTCAAGAGAAACAATCAATTTAGGAGTTTATTTTTACAGAAGAATCCATTTGAGGTTTTCTGTCAATAGAAGCAATCAATTTAAGGTTCAATTTTCTATATGAGGGCGTCCAAGGGTGAGCTCGCTCACCCTTGTTACTTTTTAATCTAAACATCCAGTTTGGTAATTTGACTCTTTCAACACTGTGAACTGTGATAAGTGTTGCCTAATAAATGACATGATAATATATAGTATTAATGGGACTCTTTGTTGTGTTGTAAAAATTGCTGAGAAAACACTTGACTTGAAGATAACCACATGGCTGTCAAAGTTGGCTTCCTCGTGGCGAGGGGAAGTGGGAGGGAACAAACAACGTGCGAGGCGCACGTGGCCGGTTCATCCAAACTGCACGTCTACACTTTACTACTGTACTATACGAATACAAACTTTTTTTTATAATTCAAATTTTTTCAATTTGAATTTTGATTTTTGGGGTCCCTTGGAATTCGAATTAACGAGGGTTTACTGTATTGAAATTCTAATACCGAGAAACACAGGTATTCTAATACAGTACCTTTAAGTACCTTACCTAGACCAGTACCTTTTAGTAGAACGTGTGTTGTACAATTCTCATTTATATACGACGATACGACTTTTCTAGGTGGTCCCAAACATTCTCCATAAGACTACATGTTAATTTTACAACTCATCTATTTACAACTTTTCGTATATATACGCCTCAGTTTCTTGTCCCTTTCCTACATTTTCAATAACACCAGTCAGGTATTCATCATACAGTCGTAAAAACCCAAGCTTGGGTAAATCCAAAACACATGAACACCACCAGCAAGAGCTAGCACGCGTGCTTTTTGAGTAGCATTGCCCCCCCCCCCCCATCATCTCTTGCTAGCCAATCAGCCGCGCCGTCTCAGTTGACCAATCAGAGGCGCCTCAGCACTTGTCTCCATGCAACAGCTGATGACCTGCTCAGTAGCTGAGTGGTTAGCGCACTTGCTTCGTGCGATCCGGGAGGTGAAGGGACATATCGGACCCGGTTCGATCCCCGCCACCGTCCATCTTTACAGGGGTTTTTCGTGGTTTCCCTCTGTAGTCTAGGCTAATGCCGGGATGGTTCCCACAATATAGGCCACGACCGCTTCCTTCCCACTATCCTTCCCACTACCCATAAAACCTTCATCCCATCATCTCATTAATCATTCATCCGACGCCAATAGATCTCAGTCATCATTACAGTGCGTCGTTAAAACACAATATATATATAGGACTTCAGTTTTGTTGTGACCTTCACGCAAAGTGGTTGTATGTTCGATAGCGGCGACTGGTAAGGAAAGTGGCATCAATTGATCACATTTTGGCTCGGAACGATGAAAACGACGGCAGTAATGGTGATGTTGTAGTGGAGTTTGTCCTTCCCACATCAATGCCGCGACGGCGGTATTTGATTGTTCACAGTCTCACCGTGTCGTCGAGCAATAATTGTGTGAAGCTGAACAACAGCGTCACGACAGACTTCTTCAAGTAGTGAGGTGATGACCTTTCAGCTGACCCACGTTCGTGTTACGAGGCTGTTTTTATCATTATACTGACAAACAGGATAATGATGACATATGAACATCAGCGTTAATAAAACCTGACACATTGTTGACACATGAAATATGCATTTTGTTATATTTATATTATACAATTATAATTCTTCTCAGTCCCCTTAAAGTCGTAGAAACGAGGTTCTACTCAACTAAACATATTACCTGAGTTGACGTGAAGTAACGGCTGGTTTCAGCTGATCCATGGAGTAGCGTGGGCGTGAACGGAATGCCCAGTGCCAACGGACAGATGCAGAACGGCGGGCTGTTCACCACCAGTCAGTCGATGAACTTCCCGGCCAAGACGTGGCAGCACCACCAGACAGCGAACCCCTTCATGGTGAGTCACTAGCGCCTTCATCTCTCTTCTGTGACCGTCCCCCCTATCCCACGCCACTAGCGCACGGGTGGTTCGAGCCTTCATCTCTCTTCTGTGACGTATCCACGAGAGACCGTCCCCCCTATCCTACGCCACTAGCGCACGGGTGGTTCAAGCCTTCATCTCTCTTCTGTAACGTATCCACAAGAGACCGTCCCCCCTATCCCACGCCACTAGCACACGGGTGGTTCGAGCCTTCATCTCTCTTCTGTGACGTATCCACAAGAGACCGTCCCCCCTATCCCACGCCACTAGCGCACAGGTGGTTCGAACCTTCATCTCTCTTCTGTGACCGTCCCCCCTATCCCACACCACTAGCGCACTGGTGGTTCAAGCCTCCATCTCTCTTCTGTGACCGTCCCCCCTAACCCACGCCACTAGCGCACGGGTGGTTCGAGCCTTCATCTCTCTTCTGTGACCGTCCCCCCTATCCCACACCACCAGCGCACGGGTGGTTCAAGCCTTCATCTCTCTTCTGTGACGTATCCACGAGAGACCGTCCCCCCTATCCCACACCACTAGCGCACGGGTGGTTCGAGCCTTCATCTCTCTTCTGTGACGTATCCACGAGAGACCGTCCCCCCTAACCCACGCCACTAGCGCACGGGTGGTTCGAGCCTTCATCTCTCTTCTGTGACCGTCCCCCCTATCCCACACCACTAGCGCACGGGTGGTTCGAGCCTTCATCTCTCTTCTGTGACGTATCCACGAGAGACCGTCCCCCCTAACCCACGCCACTAGCGCACGGGTGGTTCGAGCCTTCATCTCTCTTCTGTGACCGTCCCCCCTATCCCACACCACCAGCGCACGGGTGGTTCAAGCCTTCCTCTCGTGTGTAACTTGTATCCACGAGAGATGGAGGTTCCGAGCAACCGTCCCCCCTATCCCACACCATTAGCGCACGGGTGGTTCGAGCCTTCATCTCTCGTGTGTAACTTGTATCCACGAGAGATGAAGGCTCCAAGCGACCGTCCCCCCTATCCCACACCACTAGCGCACGGGTGGTTCTAGCCTTCATCTCTCGTGTGTAACTTGTATCCACGAGAGATGGAGGTTCCGAGCAACCGTCCCCCATATCCCACACCACTAGCGCACGGGTGGTTCTAGCCTTCATCTCTCGTGTGTAACTTGTATCCACGAGAGATGAAGGCTCCAAGCGACCGTCCCCCCTATCCCACACCACTAGCGCACGGGTGGTTCTAGCCTTCATCTCTCGTGTGTAACTTGTATCCATGAGAGATGGAGGTTCCGAGCAACCGTCCCCCCTATCCCACACCACCAGCGCACGGGTGGTTCAAGCCTTCCTCTCGTGTGTAACTTGTATCCACGAGAGATGGAGGTTCCGAGCAACCGTCCCCCCTATCCCACACTACTAGCGCACGGGTGGTTCGAGCCTCCATCTCTCGTGTGTAACTTGTATCCACGAGAGATGAAGGCTCCAAGCGACCGTCCCCACTATCCCACACCACTAGCGCACGGGTGGTTCTAGCCTTCATCTCTCGTGTGTAACTTGTATCCACGAGAGATGGAGGTTCCGAGCAACCGTCCCCCATATCCCACACCAGTAGCGCACGGGTGGTTCAAGCCTTCATCTCTCGTGTGTAACTTGTATCCACGAGAGATGGAGGTTCCGAGCAACCGTCCCCCCTATCCCACACTACTAGCGCACGGGTGGTTCGAGCCTCCATCTCTCGTGTGTAACTTGTATCCACGAGAGATGAAGGCTCCAAGCGACCGTCCCCCCTATCCCACACCACTAGCGCACGGGTGGTTCTAGCCTTCATCTCTCGTGTGTAACTTGTATCCACGAGAGATGGAGGCTCCAAGGGACCGTCCCCCCTATCCCACACCACTAGCGCACGGGTGGTTCAAGCCTTTATCTCTCGTGTGTAACTTGTATCCACGAGAGATGGAGGCTTCGAGGGACCGTCCCCCCTATCCCACACCAGTAGCGCACGGGTGGTTCAAGCCTTCATCTCTCGTGTCTAACTTGTATCCACGAGAGATGGAGGTTCCGAGCGACCGTTCTCCCTATCCCACACCACTAACGCACGGGTGGTTCGAGCCTTCATCTCTCGTGTGTAACTTGTATCCACGAGAGATGTAGGTTCCAAGCGACCGTCCCCCCTATCCTACACCACTAGCGCACAGGTGGTTCCAGCCTTCATCTCTCGTGTGTATCTTGTATCCACGAGAGATGGAGGTTCCGAGCGACCGTCCCCCCTATCCCACACCACTAGCGCACGGGTGGTTCAAGCCTTCATCTCTCGTGTGTAACTTGTATCCACGAGAGATGTAGGTTCCAAGCGACCGTCCCCCCTATCCTACACCACTAGCGCACGGGTGGTTCGAGCCTTCATCTCTCGTGTGTAACTTGTACCCACGAGAGATGGAGGTTCCGAGCGACCGTCCCTCCTATCCCACACCACTAGCGCACGGGTGGTTCTAGCCTTCATCTCTCGTGTTTAACTTGTATCCACGAGAGATGAAGGTTCCGAGCAACCGTCCCCCCTATCCCACACCACTAGCGCACGGGTGGTTCGAGCCTTCATCTCTCTTCTGTGACCGTCCCCCCTATCCCACACCACTAGCGCACGGGTGGTTCGAGCCTTCATCTCTCGTGTGTAACTTGTATCCACGAGAGATGGAGGCTCCGAGGGACCGTCCCCCCTATCCCACACCACTAGCGCACGGGTGGTTCAAGCCTTCATTTCTCGTGTGTAACTTGTATCCACGAGAGATGGAGGTTCCGAGCAACCGTCCCCCCTATCCCACACCACTAGCGCACGGGTGGTTCGAGCCTTCATCTCTCGTGTGTAACTTGCATTCTCAGAGATGAAGGTTCCAAGCGACCGTCCCCCCTATCCCACACCACTAGCGCACGGGTGGTTCGAGCCTCCATCTCTCATGTGTAACTTGCATTCTCAGAGATGAAGGTTCCAAGGGACCGTCCCCCCTATCCCACACCACTAGCGCACGGGTGGTTCGAGCCTCCATCTCTCGTGTGTAACTTGTATCCACGAGAGATGGAGGTTCCAAGCGACCGTCCCCACTATCCCACACCACTAGCGCACGGGTGGTTCGAGCCTTCATCTCTCGTGTGTAACTTGTATCCAGGAGAGATGGAGGTTCCGAGCGACCGTCCCCCCTATCCCACACCACTAGCGCACGGGTGGTTCGAGCCTCCATCTCTCGTGTGTAACTTGTATCCACGAGAGATGGAGGTTCCGAGCGACCGTCCCCCTTATCCCACACCACTAGCGCACGGGTGGTTCTAGCCTTCATCTCTCGTGTGTAACTTGTATCCACGAGAGATGAAGGCTCCGAGGGACCGTCCCCCCTATCCCACACCACTAGCGCACGGGTGGTTCGAGCCTTCATCTCTCGTGTTACTTGTATCCACGAGAGATGGAGGTTCCGAGCGACCGTCCCCCCTATCCCACACCACTAGTGCACAGGTGGTTCGAGCCTCCATCTCTCGTGTTACTTGTATCCACGAGAGATGGAGGTTCCGAGCAACCGTCCCCCCTATCCCACACCACTAGCGCACGGGTGGTTCAAGCCTTCATCTCTCGTGTGTAACTTGTATCCACGAGAGATGGAGGTTCCGAGCGACCGTCCCCCCTATCCCACACCACTAGCGCACGGGTGGTTCGAGCCTTCATCTCTCGTGTTACTTGTATCCACGAGAGATGGAGGTTCCGAGCGACCGTCCCCCCTATCCCACACCACTAGTGCACAGGTGGTTCGAGCCTCCATCTCTCGTGTTACTTGTATCCACGAGAGATGGAGGTTCCGAGCAACCGTCCCCCCTATCCCACACCACTAGCGCACGGGTGGTTCAAGCCTTCATCTCTCGTGTGTAACTTGTATCCACGAGAGATGGAGGTTCCGAGCGACCGTCCCCCCTATCCCACACCACTAGCGCACGGGTGGTTCAAGCCTTCATCTCTCGTGTGTCACTTGTATCCACGAGAGATGAGGGCTCCGAGCGACCGTCCCCCCTATCCCACACCACTAGCGCACGGGTGGTTCAAGCCTTCATCTCTCGTGTGTCACTTGTATCCACGAGAGATGGAGGTTCCGAGCAACCGTCCCCCATATCCCACACCACTAGCGCACGGGTGGTTCAAGCCTTCATCTCTCGTGTGTAACTTGTATCCACGAGAGATGGAGGTTCCGAGCAACTGTCCCCCATATCCCACACCACTAGCGCACGGGTGGTTCAAGCCTTCCTCTCGTGTGTAACTTGTATCCACGAGAGATGGAGGTTCCGAGCGACCGTCCCCCCTATCCCACACCACTAGCGCACGGGTGGTTCGAGCCTTCATCTCTCGTGTGTAACTTGTATCCACGAGAGATGAAGGCTCCAAGCGACCGTCCCCCCTATCCCACACCACTAGCGCACGGGTGGTTCGAGCCTCCATCTCTCGTGTGTAACTTGTATCCACGAGAGATGAAGGCTCCAAGCGACCGTCCCCCCTATCCCACACCACTAGCGCACGGGTGGTTCTAGCCTTCATCTCTCGTGTGTAACTTGTATCCACGAGAGATGGAGGTTCCGAGCGACCGTTCTCCCTATCCTACACCACTAGCGCACGGGTGGTTCGAGCCTTCATCTCTCGTGTGTAACTTGTATCCACGAGAGATGGAGGTTCCGAGCAACCGTCCCCCCTATCCCACACTACTAGCGCACGGGTGGTTCGAGCCTCCATCTCTCGTGTGTAACTTGTATCCACGAGAGATGAAGGCTCCAAGCGACCGTCCCCCCTATCCCACACCAGTAGCGCACGGGTGGTTCAAGCCTTCATCTCTCGTGTGTAACTTGTATCCACGAGAGATGGAGGTTCCGAGCAACCGTCCCCCCTATCCCACACTACTAGCGCACGGGTGGTTCAAGCCTTCATCTCTCGTGTGTAACTTGTATCCACGAGAGATGGAGGCTCCAAGGGACCGTCCCCCCTATCCCACACCACTAGCGCACGGGTGGTTCAAGCCTTCATCTCTCGTGTGTAACTTGTATCCACGAGAGATGAAGGTTCCGAGCAACCGTCCCCCCTATCCCACACCACTAGCGCACGGGTGGTTCAAGCCTTCATCTCTCGTGTGTAACTTGTATCCACGAGAGATGGAGGCTTCGAGGGACCGTCCCCCCTATCCCACACCAGTAGCGCACGGGTGGTTCAAGCCTTCATCTCTCGTGTGTAACTTGTATCCACGAGAGATGGAGGTTCCGAGCAACCGTCCCCCCTATCCCACACCACTAGCGCACGGGTGGTTCGAGCCTCCATCTCTCGTGTGTAACTTGTATCCACGAGAGATGAAGGCTCCAAGCGACCGTCCCCCCTATCCCACACCACTAGCGCACGGGTGGTTCTAGCCTTCATCTCTCGTGTGTAACTTGTATCCACGAGAGATGGAGGTTCCGAGCGACCGTTCTCCCTATCCTACACCACTAGCGCACAGGTGGTTCGAGCCTTCATCTCTCGTGTGTAACTTGTATCCACGAGAGATGGAGGTTCCGAGCAACCGTCCCCCCTATCCCACACCACTAGCGCACGGGTGGTTCTAGCCTTCATATCTCGTGTGTAACTTGTATCCACGAGAGATGGAGGTTCCGAGCGACCGTTCTCCCTATCCCACACCACTAACGCACGGGTGGTTCGAGCCTTCATCTCTCGTGTGTAACTTGTATCCACGAGAGATGTAGGTTCCAAGCGACCGTCCCCCCTATCCTACACCACTAGCGCACGGGTGGTTCCAGCCTTCATCTCTCGTGTGTATCTTGTATCCACGAGAGATGGAGGTTCCGAGCGACCGTCCCCCCTATCCCACACCACTAGCGCACGGGTGGTTCAAGCCTTCACCTCTCGTGTGTAACTTGTATCCACGAGAGATGTAGGTTCCAAGCGACAGTCCCCCCTATCCTACACCACTAGCGCACGGGTGGTTCAAGCCTTCATCTCTCGTGTGTAACTTGTAGCCACGAGAGACGGAGGTTCCGAGCAACCGTCCCCGCTATCCCACACCACTAGCGCACGGGTGGTTCGAGCCTCCACATCTCGTGTGTAACTTGTAGCCACGAGAGATGTAGGTTCCAAGCGACAGTCCCCCCTATCCTACACCACTAGCGCACGGGTGGTTCAAGCCTTCATCTCTCGTGTGTAACTTGTATCTAGGAGAGATGGAGGTTCCGAGCGACCGTCCCCCCTATCCCACACCACTAGCGCACGGGTGGTTCAAGCCTTCATCTCTCGTGTGTAACTTGTATCCACGAGAGATGAAGGTTCCGAGCGACCGTCCCCCCTATCACACACCACTAGCGCACGGGTGGTTCAAGCCTTCATCTCTCGTGTGTAACTTGTATCCACGAGAGATGAAGGTTCCGAGCGACCGTCCCCCCTATCCCACACCACTAGCGCACGGGTGGTTCAAGCCTTCATCTCTCGTGTGTAACTTGTATCCACGAGAGATGGAGGTTCCGAGCAACCGTCCCCCCTATCCCACACCACTAGCGCACGGGTGGTTCTAGCCTTCATCTCTCGTGTGTAACTTGTATCCACGAGAGATGGAGGTTCCGAGCGACCGTCCCCCCTATCCCACACCACTAGCACACGGGTGGTTCGAGCCTTCATCTCTCGTGTGTAACTTGTATCCACGAGAGATGAAGGCTCCGAGCAACCGTCCCCCCTATCCCACACCACTAGCGCACGGGTGGTTCAAGCCTTCATCTCTCGTGTGTAACTTGTATCCACGAGAGATGGAGGTTCCGAGCAACTGTCCCCCCTATCCCACACCACTAGCGCACGGGTGGTTCAAGCCTTCATCTCTCGTGTGTAACTTGTATCCACGAGAGATGGAGGTTCCGAGCGACCGTCCCCCCTATCCCACACCACTAGCACACGGGTGGTTCGAGCCTTCATCTCTCGTGTGTAACTTGTATCCACGAGAGATGAAGTCTCCGAGCAACCGTCCCCCCTATCCCACACCACTAGCGCACGGGTGGTTCAAGCCTTCATCTCTCGTGTGTAACTTGTATCCACGAGAGATGGAGGTTCCGAGCAACTGTCCCCCCTATCCCACACCACTAGCGCACGGGTGGTTCAAGCCTTCATCTCTCGTGTGTAACTTGTATCCACGAGAGATGGAGGTTCCGAGCGACCGTCCCCCCTATCCCACACCACTAGCACACGGGTGGTTCGAGCCTTCATCTCTCGTGTGTAACTTGTATCCACGAGAGATGGAGGTTCCGAGCGACCGTCCCCCCTATTCCACACCACTAGCGCATGGGTGGTTCTAGCCTTCATCTCTCTTCTGTGACGTATCCACGAGAGATGGAGGTTCCGAGCGACCGTCCCCCATATCCCACACCACTAGCGCACGGGTGGTTCGAGCCTTCATCTCTCGTGTGTAACTTGTATCCACGAGAGATGGAGGTTCCGAGCGACCGTCCCCCCTATCCCACACCACTAGCGCACGGGTGGTTCAAGCCTCCATCTCTCGTGTGTAACTTGTATCCACGAGAGATGGAGGTTCCGAGCGACCGTCCCCCCTATCCCACACCACTAGCGCACGGGTGGTTCAAGCCTTCATCTCTCGTGTGTAACTTGTATCCACGAGAGATGGAGGTTCCGAGCGACCGTCCCCCCTATCCCACACCACTAGCACACGGCTGGTTCAAGCCTTCATCTCTCGTGTGTAACTTGTATCCACGAGAGATGAAGGTTCCGAGCAACCGTCCCCCCTATCCCACACCACTAGCGCACGGGTGGTTCAAGCCTTCATCTCTCGTGTGTAACTTGTATCCACGAGAGATGGAGGTTCCGAGCGACCGTCCCCCCTATCCCACACCACTAGCGCACGGGTGGTTCGAGCCTTCATCTCTCGTGTGTAACTTGTATCCACGAGAGATGGAGGTTCCGAGCGACCGTCCCCCTATCCCACACCACTAGCGCACGGGTGGTTCAAGCCTCCATCTCTCGTGTGTAACTTGTATCCACGAGAGATGGAGGTTCCGAGCGACTGTCCCCCCTATCCCACACCACTAGCGCACGGGTGGTTCAAGCCTTCATCTCTCGTGTGTAACTTGTATCCACGAGAGACGGAGGTTCCGAGCGACCGTCCCCCCTATCTCACACCACTAGCGCACGGGTGGTTCAAGCCTTCATCTCTCGTGTGTAACTTGTATCCACGAGAGATGGAGGTTCCGAGCGACTGTCCCCCCTATCCCACACCACTAGCGCACGGGTGGTTCAAGCCTTCATCTCTCGTGTGTAACTTGTATCCACGAGAGACGGAGGTTCCGAGCGACCGTCCCCCCTATCTCACACCACTAGCGCACGGGTGGTTCAAGCCTTCATCTCTCGTGTGTAACTTGTATCCACGAGAGATGGAGGCTCCGAACGACTGTCCCCCCTATCCCACACCACTAGCGCACGGGTGGTTCGAGCCTTCATCTCTCGTGTGTAACTTGTATCCACGAGAGACGGAGGTTCCGAGCGACCGTCCCCCCTATCTCACACCACTAGCGCACGGGTGGTTCGAGCCTTCATCTCTCGTGTGTAACTTGTATCCACGAGAGATGGAGGCTCCGAGCGACCGTCCCCCCTATCCCACACCACTAGCGCACGGGTGGTTCAAGCCTTCATCTCTCGTGTGTAACTTGTATCCACGAGAGATGGAGGCTCCGAGCAACCGTCCCCCCTATCCCACACCACTAGCGCACGGGTGGTTCAAGCCTTCATCTCTCGTGTGTAACTTGTATCCACGAGAGATGGAGGTTCCGAGCGACCGTCCCCCCTATCCCACACCACTAGCGCACGGGTGGTTCGAGCCTTCATCTCTCGTGTAACTTGTATCCACGAGAGATGAAGGTTCCGAGCAACTGTCCCCCTATCCCACACCACTAGCGCACGGGTGGTTCAAGCCTTCATCTCTCGTGTGTAACTTGTATCCACGAGAGATGGAGGTTCCGAGCGACCGTCCCCCCTATCCCACACCACTAGCGCACGGGTGGTTCGAGCCTTCATCTCTCGTGTAACTTGTATCCACGAGAGATGGAGGCTCCGAGCAACCGTCCCCCCTATCCCACACCACTAGCGCACGGGTGGTTCAAGCCTTCATCTCTCGTGTGTAACTTGTATCCACGAGAGATGGAGGTTCCGAGCGACCGTCCCCCCTATCCCACACCACTAGCGCACGGGTGGTTCGAGCCTTCATCTCTCGTGTAACTTGTATCCACGAGATATGAAGGTTCCGAGCAACTGTCCCCCTATCCCACACCACTAGCGCACGGGTGGTTCAAGCCTTCATCTCTCGTGTGTAACTTGTATCCACGAGAGATGGAGGTTCCGAGCGACCGTCCCCCCTATCCCACACCACTAGCGCACGGGTGGTTCAAGCCTTCATCTCTCGTGTGTAACTTGTATCCACGAGAGATGAAGGTTCCGAGCAACTGTCCCCCTATCCCACACCACTAGCGCACGGGTGGTTCAAGCCTTCATCTCTCGTGTGTAACTTGTATCCACGAGAGATGGAGGCTCCGAGCGACCGTCCCCCCTATCCCACACCACTAGCACACATGTGGTTCAAGCCTCCATCTCTCGTGTGTAACTTGTGTCCACGAGAGATGAAGGTTCCGAGCGACCGTCCCCCCTATCCCACACCACTAGCGCACGGGTGGTTCAAGCCTTCATCTCTCGTGTGTAACTTGTATCCACGAGAGATGGAGGCTCCGAGCGACCGTCCCCCCTATCCCACACCACTAGCGCACAGGTGGTTCGAGCCTTCATCTCTCTTGTGTAACTTGCATCCACGAGAGATGGAGGTTCCGAGCAACTGTCCCCCCTATCCCACACCACTAGCACACGGGTGGTTCGAGCCTTCATCTCTCGTGTGTAACTTGTATCCACGAGAGATGAAGGTTCCGAGCGACCGTCCCCCCTATCCCACACCACTAGCGCACGGGTGGTTCAAGCCTTCATCTCTCGTGTGTAACTTGTATCCACGAGAGATGGAGGTTCCGAGCGACCGTCCCCCCTATCCCACACCACTAGCGCACGGGTGGTTCAAGCCTTCATCTCTCGTGTGTAACTTGTATCCACGAGAGATGGAGGTTCCGAGCGACCGTCCCCCCTATCCCACACCACTAGCGCACGGGTGGTTCAAGCCTTCATCTCTCGTGTGTAACTTGTATCCACGAGAGATGGAGGTTCCGAGCGACCGTCCCCCCTATCCCACACCACTAGCGCACGGGTGGTTCAAGCCTCCATCTCTCGTGTGTAACTTGTATCCACGAGAGATGGAGGTTCCGAGCGACCGTCCCCCCTATCCCACACCACTAGCGCACGGGTGGTTCAAGCCTTCATCTCTCGTGTGTAACTTGTATCCACGAGAGATGGAGGTTCCGAGCGACCGTCCCCCCTATCCCACACCACTAGCGCACGGGTGGTTCAAGCCTTCATCTCTCGTGTGTAACTTGTATCCACGAGAGATGGAGGTTCCGAGCGACCGTCCCCCCTATCCCACACCACTAGCGCACGGGTGGTTCAAGCCTCCATCTCTCGTGTGTAACTTGTATCCACGAGAGATGGAGGTTCCGAGCGACCGTCCCCCCTATCCCACACCACTAGCGCACGGGTGGTTCAAGCCTTCATCTCTCGTGTGTAACTTGTATCCACGAGAGATGGAGGTTCCGAGCAACTGTCCCCCCTATCCCACACCACTAGCGCACGGGTGGTTCGAGCCTTCATCTCTCGTGTGTAACTTGTATCCACGAGAGATGGAGGTTCCGAGCGACCGTCCCCCCTATCCCACACCACTAGCGCACGGGTGGTTTGAGCCTTCATCTCTCGTGTGTAACTTGTATCCACGAGAGATGGAGGTTCCGAGCGACCGTCCCCCCTATCCCACACCACTAGCGCACGGGTGGTTCAAGCCTTCATCTCTCGTGTGTAACTTGTATCCACGAGAGATGAAGGTTCCGAGCGACCGTCCCCCCTATCCCACACCACTAGCACACGGGTGGTTCAAGCCTTCATCTCTTGTGTGTAACTTGTATCCACGAGAGATGGAGGTTCCGAGCGACCGTCCCCCCTATCCCACACCACTAGCGCACGGGTGGTTCAAGCCTCCATCTCTCGTGTGTGACTTGTATCCACGAGAGATGGAGGTTCCGAGCAACCGTCCCCCCTATCCCACACCACTAGCGCACGGGTGGTTCAAGCCTCCATCTCTCGTGTGTGACTTGTATCCACGAGAGATGGAGGTTCCGAGCGACCGTCCCCCCTATCCCACACCACTAGCGCACGGGTGGTTCAAGCCTCCATCTCTCGTGTGTAACTTGTATCCACGAGAGATGGAGGTTCCGAGCGACCGTCCCCCCTATCCCACACCACTAGCGCACGGGTGGTTCAAGCCTCCATCTCTCGTGTGTGACTTGTATCCACGAGAGATGAAGGTTCCGAGCGACCGTCCCCCCTATCTCACATCACTAGCGCACGGCTGGTTCAAGCCTTCATCTCTCTTGTGTAACTTGTATCCACGAGAGATGGAGGTTCCGAGCGACCGTCCCCCCTATCCCACACCACTAGCGCACGGCTGGTTCAAGCCTTCATCTCTCTTGTGTAACTTGTATCCACGAGAGATGGAGGTTCCGAGCGACCGTCCCCCCTATCCCACACCACTAGCGCACGGGTGGTTCTAGCCTTCATCTCTCGTGTGTAACTTGTATCCACGAGAGATGGAGGTTCCGAGCGACCGTCCCCCCTATCCCACACCACTAGCGCACGGGTGGTTCAAGCCTCCATCTCTCGTGTGTAACTTGTATCCACGAGAGATGGAGGTTCCGAGCGACCGTCCCCCCTATCCCACACCACTAGCGCACGGGTGGTTCGAGCCTCCATCTCTCGTGTGTAACTTGTATCCACGAGAGATGGAGGTTCCGAGCGACCGTCCCCCCTATCCCACACCACTAGCGCACGGGTGGTTCGAGCCTCCATCTCTCTTCTGTGACTTGTATCCACGAGAGATGGAGGCTCCGAGCGACCGTCCCCCCTATCTCACATCACTAGCGCACGGGTGGTTCGAGCCTCCATCTCTCGTGTGTAACTTGTATCCACGAGAGATGAAGGTTCCGAGCGACCGTCCCCCCTATCTCACATCACTAGCGCACGGGTGGTTCGAGCCTCCATCTCTCGTGTGTAACTTGTATCCACGAGAGATGAAGGTTCCGAGCGACCGTCCCCCCTATCTCACATCACTAGCGCACGGGTGGTTCAAGCCTTCATCTCTCGTGTGTAACTTGTATCCACGAGAGATGGAGGTTCCGAGCGACCGTCCCCCCTATCCCACACCACTAGCGCACGGGTGGTTCAAGCCTTCATCTCTCGTGTGTGACTTGTATCCACGAGAGATGGAGGTTCCGAGCAACCGTCCCCCCTATCCCACACCACTAGTGCACGGGTGGTTCAAGCCTCCATCTCTCTTCTGTGACTTGTATCCACGAGAGGTTCCGAGCGACCGTCCCCCCTATCCCACACCACTAGCTCACGGGTGGTTCGAGCCTTCATCTCTCGTGTGTAACTTGTATCCACGAGAGATGAAGGTTCCGAGCGACCGTCCCCCCTATCCCACACCACTAGCACACGGGTGGTTCAAGCCTTCATCTCTCGTGTGTAACTTGTATCCACGAGAGATGAAGGTTCCGAGCGACCGTCCCCCCTATCCCACACCAGTAGCGCACGGGTGGTTCAAGCCTCCATCTCTCGTGTGTAACTTGTATCCACGAGAGATGAAGGTTCCGAGCGACCGTCCCCCCTATCCCACACCACTAGCTCACGGGTGGTTCGAGCCTTCATCTCTCGTGTGTAACTTGTATCCATGAGAGATGAAGGTTCCGAGCAACCGTCCCCCCTATCCCACACCACTAGCGCACGGGTGGTTCGAGCCTCCATCTCTCGTGTGTAACTTGTATCCACGAGAGATGGAGGCTCCGAGCAACCGTCCCCCCTATCCCACACCACTAGCGCACGGGTGGTTCGAGCCTCCATCTCTCTTCTGTGACTTGTATCCACGAGAGGTTCCGAGCGACCGTCCCCCCTATCCCACACCACTAGCGCACGGGTGGTTCAAGCCTTCATCTCTTGTGTGTAACTTGTATCCAGGAGAGATGGAGGTTCCGAGCGACCGTCCCCCCTATCCCACACCACTAGCGCACGGGTGGTTCGAGCCTTCATCTCTCGTGTGTAACTTGTATCCACGAGAGATGGAGGCTCCGAGCGACCGTCCCCCCTATCCCACACCACTAGCGCACGGGTGGTTCGAGCCTTCATCTCTCGTGTGTAACTTGTATCCACGAGAGATGGAGGCTCCGAGCGACCGTCCCCCCTATCCCACACCACTAGCGCACGGGTGGTTCGAGCCTTCATCTCTCGTGTGTAACTTGTATCCACGAGAGATGGAGGTTCCGAGCGACCGTCCCCCCTATCCCACACCACTAGCGCACGGGTGGTTCAAGCCTTCATCTCTCGTGTGTAACTTGTATCCACGAGAGATGAAGGTTCCGAGCGACCGTCCCCCCTATCCCACACCACTAGCGCACGGGTGGTTCGAGCCTTCATCTCTCGTGTGTAACTTGCATCCACGAGAGATGGAGGTTCCGAGCAACTGTCCCTCCTATCCCACACCACTAGCACACGGGTGGTTCGAGCCTTCATCTCTCGTGTGTAACTTGTATCCACGAGAGATGGAGGTTCCAAGCGACCGTCCCCCCTATCCCACACCACTAGCGCACGGGTGGTTCGAGCCTTCATCTCTCGTGTGTAACTTGTATCCACGAGAGATGGAGGTTCCGAGCGACCGTCCCCCCTATCCCACACCACTAGCGCACGGGTGGTTCGAGCCTTCATCTCTCGTGTGTAACTTGTATCCACGAGAGATGGAGGTTCCGAGCGACCGTCCCCCCTATCCCACACCACTAGCGCACGGGTGGTTCAAGCCTTCATCTCTCTTCTGTGACCGTCCCCCCTATCCCACACCACTAGCGCACGGGTGGTTCAAGCCTTCATCTCTCTTCCGAGCGACCGTCCCCCCTATCCCACACCACTAGCGCACGGGTGGTTCAAGCCTTCATCTCTCTTCCGAGCGACCGTCCCCCCTATCCCACACCACTAGCGCGCGGGTGGTTCAAGCCTTCATCTCTCGTGTGTAACTTGTATCCACGAGAGATGGAGGCTCCGAGAGACCGTCCCCCCTATCCCACACCACTAGCGCACGGGTGGTTCAAGCCTTCATCTCTCTTCTGTGACCGTCCCCCCTATCCCACACCACTAGCGCACGGGTGGTTCAAGCCTTCATCTCTCGTGTGTAACTTGTATCCACGAGAGATGGAGGTTCCGAGCGACCGTCCCCCCTATCCCACACCACTAGCGCACGGGTGGTTCAAGCCTTCATCTCTCTTCCGAGCGACCGTCCCCCCTATCCCACACCACTAGCGCGCGGGTGGTTCAAGCCTTCATCTCTCGTGTGTAACTTGTATCCACGAGAGATGGAGGCTCCGAGAGACCGTCCCCCCTATCCCACACCACTAGCGCACGGGTGGTTCAAGCCTTCATCTCTCTTCTGTGACCGTCCCCCCTATCCCACACCACTAGCGCACGGGTGGTTCAAGCCTTCATCTCTCTTCCGAGCGACCGTCCCCCCTATCCCACACCACTAGCGCGCGGGTGGTTCAAGCCTTCATCTCTCGTGTGTAACTTGTATCCACGAGAGACGGAGGTTCCGAGCGACCGTCCCCCCTATCCCACACCACTAGCGCACGGGTGGTTCGAGCCTTCATCTCTCTTCTGTGACCGTCCCCCCTATCCCACACCACTAGCGCACGGGTGGTTCAAGCCTTCATCTCTCGTGTGTAACTTGTATCCACGAGAGATGGAGGCTCCGAACGACTGTCCCCCCTATCCCACACCACTAGGGCACGGGTGGTTCGAGCCTTCATCTCTCGTGTGTAACTTGTATCCACGAGAGATGGAGGTTCCGAGCGACCGTCCCCCCTATCCCACACCACTAGCACACGGGTGGTTCAAGCCTTCATCTCTCGTGTGTAACTTGTATCCACGAGAGATGGAGGCTCCGAGCGACCGTCCCCCCTATCCCACACCACTAGCGCACGGGTGGTTCGAGCCTTCATCTCTCGTGTGTAACTTGTATCCACGAGAGATGGAGGCTCCGAGCGACCGTCCCCCCTATCCCACACCACTAGCGCACGGGTGGTTCGAGCCTTCATCTCTCGTGTGTAACTTGTATCCACGAGAGATGGAGGCTCCGAGCGACCGTCCCCCCTATCCCACACCACTAGCACACAGGTGGTTCAAGCCTTCCTCTCTCGTGTGTGTAACTTGTATCCACGAGAGATGGAGGCTCCGAGCGACCGTCCCCCCTATCCCACACCACTAGCACACAGGTGGTTCAAGCCTTCCTCTCTCGTGTGTGTAACTTGTATCCACGAGAGATGGAGGTTCCGAGCAACTGTCCCCCCTATCCCACACCACTAGCGCACGGGTGGTTCGAGCCTTCATCTCTCGTGTGTAACTTGTATCCACGAGAGATGGAGGCTCCGAGCGACCGTCCCCCCTATCCCACACCACTAGCGCACAGGTGGTTCAAGCCTTCCTCTCTCGTGTGTGTAACTTGTATCCACGAGAGATGGAGGCTCCGAGCGACCGTCCCCCCTATCCCACACCACTAGCACACAGGTGGTTCAAGCCTTCCTCTCTCGTGTGTGTAACTTGTATCCACGAGAGATGGAGGCTCCGAGCGACCGTCCCCCCTATCCCACACCACTAGCGCACAGGTGGTTCAAGCCTTCCTCTCTCGTGTGTGTAACTTGTATCCACGAGAGATGGAGGCTCCGAGCGACCGTCCCCCCTATCCCACACCACTAGCACACAGGTGGTTCAAGCCTTCCTCTCTCGTGTGTGTAACTTGTATCCACGAGAGATGGAGGCTCCGAGCAACCGTCCCCCCTATCCCACACCACTAGCGCACGGGTGGTTCAAGCCTTCCTCTCTCGTGTGTGTAACTTGTATCCACGAGAGATGGAGGTTCCGAGCAACTGTCCCCCCTATCCCACACCACTAGCGCACGGGTGGTTCGAGCCTTCATCTCTCGTGTGTAACTTGTATCCACGAGAGATGGAGGCTCCGAGCGACCGTCCCCCCTATCCCACACCACTAGCGCACGGGTGGTTCGAGCCTTCATCTCTCGTGTGTAACTTGTATCCACGAGAGATGGAGGTTCCGAGCGACTGTCCCCCCTATCCCACACCACTAGCACACGGGTGGTTCGAGCCTTCATCTCTCGTGTGTAACTTGTATCCACGAGAGATGGAGGCTCCGAGCGACCGTCCCCCCTATCCCACACCACTAGCGCACGGGTGGTTCAAGCCTTCATCTCTCGTGTGTAACTTGTATCCAAGAGAGATGGAGGTTCAGAGCGACTGTCCCCCCTATCCCACACCACTAGCGCACGGGTGGTTCGAGCCTTCATCTCTCGTGTGTAACTTGTATCCACGAGAGATGGAGGCTCCGAGCGACCGTCCCCCCTATCCCACACCACTAGCGCACGGGTGGTTCGAGCCTTCATCTCTCGTGTGTAACTTGTATCCACGAGAGATGGAGGTTCCGAGCGACTGTCCCCCCTATCCCACACCACTAGCACACGGGTGGTTCGAGCCTTCATCTCTCGTGTGTAACTTGTATCCACGAGAGATGGAGGCTCCGAGCGACCGTCCCCCCTATCCCACACCACTAGCGCACGGGTGGTTCAAGCCTTCATCTCTCGTGTGTAACTTGTATCCACGAGAGATGGAGGTTCCGAGCGACCGTCCCCCCTATCCCACACCACTAGCGCACGGGTGGTTCAAGCCTTCATCTCTCGTGTGTAACTTGTATCCACAAGAGATGGAGGTTCCGAGCGACCGTCCCCCCTATCCCACACCACTAGCGCACGGGTGGTTCAAGCCTTCATCTCTCGTGTGTAACTTGTATCCACAAGAGATGGAGGTTCCGAGCGACCGTCCCCCCTATCTCACACCACTAGCGCACGGGTGGTTCAAGCCTTCATCTCTCGTGTGTAACTTGTATCCACGAGAGATGAAGGTTCCGAGCAACTGTCCCCCCTATCCCACACCACTAGCGCACGGGTGGTTCTAGCCTTCATCTCTCGTGTGTAACTTGTATCCACGAGAGATGGAGGTTCTGAGCGACCGTCCCCCCTATCCCACACCACTAGCACACGGGTGGTTCGAGCCTCTATCTCTCGTGTGTAACTTGTATCCACGAGAGATGGAGGTTCCGAGCGACCGTCCCCCCTATCCCACACCACTAGCGCACGGGTGGTTCAAGCCTTCATCTCTCGTGTGTAACTTGTATCCACAAGAGATGGAGGTTCCGAGCGACCGTCCCCCCTATCTCACACCACTAGCGCACGGGTGGTTCAAGCCTTCATCTCTCGTGTGTAATTTGTATCCACGAGAGATGAAGGTTCCGAGCAACTGTCCCCCCTATCCCACACCACTAGCGCACGGGTGGTTCTAGCCTTCATCTCTCGTGTGTAACTTGTATCCACGAGAGATGGAGGTTCTGAGCAACTGTCCCCCCTATCCCACACCACTAGCGCACGGGTGGTTCTAGCCTTCATCTCTCGTGTGTAACTTGTATCCACGAGAGATGGAGGTTCAGAGCGACCGTCCCCCCTATCCCACACCACTAGCGCGCGGGTGGTTCGAGCCTCCATCTCTCGTGTGTAACTTGTATCCACGAGAGATGAAGGTTCCGAGCAACTGTCCCCCCTATCCCACACCACTAGCGCACGGGTGGTTCTAGCCTTCATCTCTCGTGTGTAACTTGTATCCACGAGAGATGGAGGTTCTGAGCGACCGTCCCCCCTATCCCACACCACTAGCGCACGGGTGGTTCGAGCCTTCATCTCTCGTGTGTGACTTGTATCCACGAGAGATGGAGGTTCCGAGCGACCGTCCCCCCTATCCCACACCACTAGCACACGGGTGGTTCAAGCCTTCATCTCTCGTGTGTAACTTGTATCCACGAGAGATGGAGGTTCCGAGCGACCGTCCCCCCTATTCCACACCACTAGCGCACGGGTGGTTCGAGCCTTCATCTCTCGTGTGTAACTTGTATCCACGAGAGATGGAGGCTCCGAGCGACCGTCCCCCCTATCCCACACCACTAGCGCACGGGTGGTTCGAGCCTTCATCTCTCGTGTGTAACTTGTATCCACGAGAGATGGAGGTTCCGAGCGACCGTCCCCCCTATCCCACACCACTAGCGCACGGGTGGTTCAAGCCTTCATCTCTCTTCTGTGACGTATCCACGAGCGACCGTCCCCCCTATCCCACACCACTAGCGCACGGGTGGTTCAAGCCTTCATCTCTCTTCTGTGACCGTCCCCCCTATCCCACACCACTAGCGCACGGGTGGTTCAAGCCTTCATCTCTCGTGTGTAACTTGTATCCATGAGAGATGGAGGTTCTGAGCGACCGTCCCCCCTATCCCACACCACTAGCGCACGGGTGGTTCAAGCCTTCATCTCTCTTCTGTGACGTATCCACGAGCGACCGTCCCCCCTATCCCACACCACTAGCGCACGGGTGGTTCAAGCCTTCATCTCTCTTCTGTGACCGTCCCCCCTATCCCACACCACTAGCGCACGGGTGGTTCAAGCCTTCATCTCTCGTGTGTAACTTGTATCCATGAGAGATGGAGGTTCTGAGCGACCGTCCCCCCTATCCCACACCACTAGCGCACGGGTGGTTCAAGCCTCCATCTCTCTTCCGAGCGACCGTCCCCCCTATCCCACACCACTAGCGCACGGGTGGTTCAAGCCTCCATCTCTCGTGTGTAACTTGTATCCACGAGACATGAAGGTTCCGAGAGACCGTCCCCCCTATCCCACACCACTAGCGCACGGGTGGTTCAAGCCTTCATCTCTCTTCTGTGACGTATCCACGAGCGACCGTCCCCCCTATCCCACACCACTAGCGCACGGGTGGTTCAAGCCTTCATCTCTCTTCTGTGACCGTCCCCCCTATCCCACACCACTAGCGCACGGGTGGTTCGAGCCTTCATCTCTCTTCCGAGCGACCGTCCCCCCTATCCCACACCACTAGCGCACGGGTGGTTCAAGCCTTCATCTCTCTTCCGAGCGACCGTCCCCCCTATCCCACACCACTAGCGCACGGGTGGTTCGAGCCTTCATCTCTCGTGTGTAACTTGTATCCACGAGAGATGGAGGTTCCGAGCAACCGTCCCCCCTATCCCACACCACTAGCGCACGGGTGGTTCAAGCCTCCATCTCTCGTGTGTAACTTGTATCCACGAGAGATGAAGGTTCCGAGCGACCGTCCCCCCTATCCCACACCACTAGCACACGGGTGGTTCAAGCCTTCATCTCTCTTCCGAGCGACCGTCCCCCCTATCCCACACCACTAGCGCACGGGTGGTTCGAGCCTTCATCTCTCTTCCGAGCGACCGTCCCCCCTATCCCACACCACTAGCGCACGGGTGGTTCGAGCCTTCATCTCTCTTCCGAGCGACCGTCCCCCCTATCCTACACCACTAGCGCACGGGTGGTTCGAGCCTTCATCTCTCGTGTGTAACTTGTATCCACGAGAGATGGAGGTTACGAGCGACCGTCCCCCCTATCCCACACCACTAGCTCACGGGTGGTTCAAGCCTTCATCTCTCGTGTGTAACTTGTATCCACGAGAGATGGAGGCTCAGTGCGACCGTCCCCCCTATCCCACACCACTAGCGCACGGGTGGTTCAAGCCTTCATCTCTCGTGTGTAACTTGTAGCCACGAGAGATGGAGGTTCCAAGCAACCGTCCCCCCTATCCTACACCACTAGCGCGCGGGTGGTTCAAGCCTTCATCTCTCGTGTGTAACTTGTATCCACGAGAGATGGAGGCTCCGAGCGACCGTCCCCCCTATCCCACACCACTTGCGCACGGGTGGTTCGAGCCTTCATCTCTCTTCTGTGACGTATCCACGAGAGACCGTCCCCCCTATCCCACACCACTAGCGCACGGGTGGTTCGAGCCTTCATCTCTCGTGTGTAACTTGTATCCACGAGAGATGGAGGTTCCGAGCAACCGTCCCCCCTATCCTACACCACTAGCGCACGGGTGGTTCGAGCCTTCATCTCTCGTGTGTAACTTGTATCCACGAGAGACGGAGGTTCCGAGCGACCGTCCCCCCTATCCCACACCACTAGCACACGGGTGGTTCAAGCCTCCATCTCTCGTGTGTGACTTGTATCCACGAGAGATGGAGGCTCCGAGCGACCGTCCCCCCTATCCCACACCACTTGCGCACGGGTGGTTCGAGCCTTCATCTCTCGTGTGTAACTTGTATCCACGAGAGATGGAGGTTCCGAGAGACCGTCCCCCCTATCCCACACCACTTGCGCACGGGTGGTTCGAGCCTTCATCTCTCGTGTGTAACTTGTATCCACGAGAGATGGAGGTTCCGAGAGACCGTCCCCCCTATCCCACACCACTAGCACACGGGTGGTTCAAGCCTCCATCTCTCTTCTGTGACCGTCCCCCCTATCCCACACCACTAGCGCACGGGTGGTTCAAGCCTTCATCTCTCGTGTGTAACTTGTATCCACGAGAGATGGAGGTTCCGAGCGACCGTCCCCCCTATCACACACCACTAGCGCACGGGTGGTTCGAGCCTTCATCTCTCGTGTGTAACTTGTATCCACGAGAGATGGAGGTTCCGAGCGACCGTCCCCCCTATCCCACACCACTAGCGCACGGGTGGTTCGAGCCTCCATCTCTCGTGAGTAACTTGTATCCACGAGAGATGGAGGTTCCGAGCAACCGTCCCCCCTATCCCACACCACTAGCGCACAGGTGGTTCAAGCCTTCATCTCTCGTGTGTAACTTGTATCCACGAGAGATGGAGGTTCCAAGCGACCGTCCCCCCTATCCCACACCACTAGCGCACGGGTGGTTCAAGCCTTCATCTCTCGTGTGTAACTTGTATCCACGAGAGATGGAGGTTCCAAGCAACCGTCCCCCCTATCCCACGCCACTAGCGCACGGGTGGTTCAAGCCTTCATCTCTCGTGTGTAACTTGTATCCACGAGAGATGGAGGTTCCAAGCAACCGTCCCCCCTATCCCACACCACTAGCGCGCGGGTGGTTCGAGCCTTCATCTCTCGTGTAACTTGTATCCACGAGAGATGGAGGTTCCGAGCGACCGTCTCCCCTATCCCACACCACTAGCGCACAGGTGGCTTGAGCCTTCATCTCTCGTGTGTAACTTGTATCCACGAGAGATGGAGGTTCCGAGCGACCGTCCCCCCTATCCCACACCACTAGCGCACGGGTGGTTCAAGCCTTCATCTCTCGTGTGTAACTTGTATCCACGAGAGATGAAGGTTCCGAGCAACTGTCCCCCCTATCCCACACCACTAGCGCGCGGGTGGTTCAAGCCTTCATCTCTCGTGTGTAACTTGTATCCACGAGAGATGGAGGCTCCGAGCGACCGTCCCCCCTATCCCACACCACTAGCACACGGGTGGTTCGAGCCTTCATCTCTCGTGTGTAACTTGTATCCACGAGAGATGGAGGTTCCGAGCGACCGTCCCCCCTATCTCACACCACTAGCGCACGGGTGATTCAAGCCTTCATCTCTCGTGTGTAACTTGTATCCACGAGAGATGGAGGTTCCGAGCGACCGTCCCCCCTATCCCACACCACTAGCGCACATGTGGTTCAAGCCTCCATCTCTCGTGTGTAACTTGTATCCACGAGAGATGAAGGTTCCGAGCGACCGTCCCCCCTATCCCACAACACTAGCGCACGGGTGGTTCGAGCCTCCATCTCTCTTGTGTAACTTGTATCCACGAGAGATGAAGGTTCCGAGCGACCGTCCCCCCTATCCCACACCACTAGCGCACGGGTGGTTCGAGCCTCCATCTCTCTTGTGTAACTTGTATCCACGAGAGATGAAGGTTCCGAGCGACCGTCCCCCCTATCCCACAACACTAGCGCACGGGTGGTTCGAGCCTCCATCTCTCTTGTGTAACTTGTATCCACGAGAGATGAAGGTTCCGAGCGACCGTCCCCCCTATCCCACACCACTAGCGCACGGGTGGTTCGAGCCTTCATCTCTCGTGTGTAACTTGTATCCACGAGAGATAGAGGCTCCGAGCGACCGTCCCCCCTATCCCACACCACTAGCTCACGGGTGGTTCGAGCCTTCATCTCTCGTGTGTAACTTGTATCCACGAGAGATGAAGGTTCCGAGCGACCGTCCCCCCTATCCCACACCACTAGCACACGGGTGGTTCAAGCCTTCATCTCTCGTGTGTAACTTGTATCCACGAGAGATGGAGGTTCCAAGCGACCGTCCCCCCTATCACACACCACTAGCGCACGGGTGGTTCAAGCCTTCATCTCTCGTGTGTAACTTGTATCCACGAGAGATGGAGGTTCCGAGCGACCGTCCCCCCTATCCCACACCACTAGCGCACGGGTGGTTCGAGCCTCCATCTCTCGTGTGTAACTTGTATCCACGAGAGATGAAGGTTCCGAGAGACCGTCCCCCCTATCTCACACCACTAGCACACATGTGGTTCAAGCCTCCATCTCTCGTGTGTAACTTGTATCCACGAGAGATGGAGGTTCCGAGCAACCGTCCCCCCTATCCCACACCACTAGCACACGGGTGGTTCGAGCCTCCATCTCTCGTGTGTAACTTGTATCCACGAGAGATGGAGGCTCCGAGCAACCGTCCCCCCTATCCCACACCACTAGCGCACGGGTGGTTCAAGCCTCCATCTCTCGTGTGTAACTTGTATCCACGAGAGATGGAGGTTCCGAGCAACCGTCCCCCCTATCCCACACCACTAGCACACGGGTGGTTCGAGCCTCCATCTCTCGTGTGTAACTTGTATCCACGAGAGATGGAGGCTCCGAGCAACCGTCCCCCCTATCCCACACCACTAGCACACGGGTGGTTCGAGCCTCCATCTCTCGTGTGTAACTTGTATCCACGAGAGATGGAGGCTCCGAGCGACCGTCCCCCCTATCCCACACCACTAGCACACGGGTGGTTCGAGCCTTCATCTCTCGTGTGTAACTTGTATCCACGAGAGATGGAGGTTCCGAGCGACCGTCCCCCCTATCCCACACCACTAGCGCACGGGTGGTTCAAGCCTTCATCTCTCGTGTGTGACCGTCCCCCCTATCCCACACCACTAGCACACGGGTGGTTCGAGCCTTCATCTCTCGTGTGTAACTTGTATCCACGAGAGATGGAGGCTCCGAGCGACCGTCCCCCCTATCCCACACCACTTGCGCACGGGTGGTTCGAGCCTTCATCTCTCGTGTGTAACTTGTATCCACGAGAGATGGAGGTTCCGAGCGACCGTCCCCCCTATCCCACACCACTAGCGCACGGGTGGTTCAAGCCTTCATCTCTCTTCTGTGACCGTCCCCCCTATCCCACACCACTAGCGCACGGGTGGTTCGAGCCTTCATCTCTCGTGTGTAACTTGTATCCACGAGAGATGGAGGTTCCGAGTGACCGTCCCCCCTATCCCACACCACTAGCGCACGGGTGGTTCGAGCCTTCATCTCTCGTGTGTAACTTGTATCCACGAGAGATGGAGGTTCCGAGCGACCGTCCCCCCTATCCCACACCACTAGCGCACGGGTGGTTCGAGCCTTCATCTCTCGTGTGTAACTTGTATCCACGAGAGATGAAGGTTCCGAGTGACCGTCCCCCCTATCCCACACCACTAGCGCACGGGTGGTTCGAGCCTTCATCTCTCGTGTGTAACTTGTATCCACGAGAGATGGAGGTTCCGAGCGACCGTCCCCCCTATCCCACACCACTAGCGCACGGGTGGTTCGAGCCTTCATCTCTCGTGTGTAACTTGTATCCACGAGAGATGGAGGTTCCGAGCGACCGTCCCCCCTATCCCACACCACTAGCGCACGGGTGGTTCGAGCCTTCATCTCTCGTGTGTAACTTGTATCCACGAGAGATGGAGGCTCCGAGCGACCGTCCCCCCTATCCCACACCACTAGCGCACGGGTGGTTCGAGCCTTCATCTCTCGTGTGTAACTTGTATCCACGAGAGATGGAGGTTCCGAGCGACCGTCCCCCCTATCCCACACCACTAGCGCACGGGTGGTTCGAGCCTTCATCTCTCGTGTGTAACTTGTATCCACGAGAGATGGAGGTTCCAAGCGACCGTCCCCCCTATCCCACACCACTAGCGCACGGGTGGTTCGAGCCTTCATCTCTCGTGTGTAACTTGTATCCACGAGAGATGGAGGTTCCGAGCGACCGTCCCCCCTATCCCACACCACTAGCGCACGGGTGGTTCGAGCCTTCATCTCTCGTGTGTAACTTGTATCCACGAGAGATGGAGGTTCCGAGCGACCGTCCCCCCTATCCCACACCACTAGCGCACGGGTGGTTCAAGCCTTCATCTCTCTTCTGTGACCGTCCCCCCTATCCCACACCACTAGCGCACGGGTGGTTCAAGCCTTCATCTCTCTTCCGAGCGACCGTCCCCCCTATCCCACACCACTAGCGCACGGGTGGTTCAAGCCTTCATCTCTCTTCCGAGCGACCGTCCCCCCTATCCCACACCACTAGCGCGCGGGTGGTTCAAGCCTTCATCTCTCGTGTGTAACTTGTATCCACGAGAGATGGAGGCTCCGAGAGACCGTCCCCCCTATCCCACACCACTAGCGCACGGGTGGTTCAAGCCTTCATCTCTCTTCTGTGACCGTCCCCCCTATCCCACACCACTAGCGCACGGGTGGTTCAAGCCTTCATCTCTCTTCCGAGCGACCGTCCCCCCTATCCCACACCACTAGCGCACGGGTGGTTCAAGCCTTCATCTCTCTTCTGTGACCGTCCCCCCTATCCCACACCACTAGCGCACGGGTGGTTCAAGCCTTCATCTCTCGTGTGTAACTTGTATCCACGAGAGATGGAGGTTCCGAGCGACCGTCCCCCCTATCCCACACCACTAGCGCACGGGTGGTTCAAGCCTTCATCTCTCTTCCGAGCGACCGTCCCCCCTATCCCACACCACTAGCGCGCGGGTGGTTCAAGCCTTCATCTCTCGTGTGTAACTTGTATCCACGAGAGATGGAGGCTCCGAGAGACCGTCCCCCCTATCCCACACCACTAGCGCACGGGTGGTTCAAGCCTTCATCTCTCGTGTGTAACTTGTATCCACGAGAGATGAAGGCTCCGAGCAACCGTCCCCCCTATCTCACACCACTAGCACACGGGTGGTTCAAGCCTTCATCTCTCGTGTGTAACTTGTATCCACGAGAGATGAAGGCTCCGAGCAACCGTCCCCCCTATCTCACACCACTAGCGCACGGGTGGTTCAAGCCTTCATCTCTCTTCTGTGACCGTCCCCCCTATCCCACACCACTAGCGCACGGGTGGTTCAAGCCTTCATCTCTCTTCCGAGCGACCGTCCCCCCTATCCCACACCACTAGCGCGCGGGTGGTTCAAGCCTTCATCTCTCGTGTGTAACTTGTATCCACGAGAGACGGAGGTTCCGAGCGACCGTCCCCCCTATCCCACACCACTAGCGCACGGGTGGTTCGAGCCTTCATCTCTCTTCTGTGACCGTCCCCCCTATCCCACACCACTAGCGCACGGGTGGTTCAAGCCTTCATCTCTCGTGTGTAACTTGTATCCACGAGAGATGGAGGCTCCGAACGACTGTCCCCCCTATCCCACACCACTAGCGCACGGGTGGTTCGAGCCTTCATCTCTCGTGTGTAACTTGTATCCACGAGAGATGGAGGTTCCGAGCGACCGTCCCCCCTATCCCACACCACTAGCACACGGGTGGTTCAAGCCTTCATCTCTCGTGTGTAACTTGTATCCACGAGAGATGGAGGCTCCGAGCGACCGTCCCCCCTATCCCACACCACTAGCGCACGGGTGGTTCGAGCCTTCATCTCTCGTGTGTAACTTGTATCCACGAGAGATGGAGGCTCCGAGCGACCGTCCCCCCTATCCCACACCACTAGCGCACGGGTGGTTCGAGCCTTCATCTCTCGTGTGTAACTTGTATCCACGAGAGATGGAGGTTCCGAGCGACTGTCCCCCCTATCCCACACCACTAGCGCACGGGTGGTTCAAGCCTTCATCTCTCGTGTGTAACTTGTATCCACGAGAGATGGAGGTTCCGAGCGACCGTCCCCCCTATCCCACACCACTAGCGCACGGGTGGTTCGAGCCTTCATCTCTCGTGTGTAACTTGTATCCACGAGAGATGGAGGTTCCGAGCGACCGTCCCCCCTATCCCACACCACTAGCGCACGGGTGGTTCGAGCCTTCATCTCTCGTGTGTAACTTGTATCCACGAGAGATGGAGGCTCCGAGCGACCGTCCCCCCTATCCTACACCACTAGCACACGGGTGGTTCGAGCCTTCATCTCTCGTGTGTAACTTGTATCCACGAGAGATGGAGGTTCCGAGCGACTGTCCCCCCTATCCCACACCACTAGCGCACGGGTGGTTCAAGCCTTCATCTCTCGTGTGTAACTTGTATCCACGAGAGATGGAGGCTCCGAGCGACCGTCCCCCCTATCCCACACCACTAGCGCACGGGTGGTTCGAGCCTTCATCTCTCGTGTGTAACTTGTATCCACGAGAGATGGAGGCTCCGAGCGACCGTCCCCCCTATCCCACACCACTAGCGCACGGGTGGTTCGAGCCTTCATCTCTCGTGTGTAACTTGTATCCACGAGAGATGGAGGTTCCGAGCGACTGTCCCCCCTATCCCACACCACTAGCGCACGGGTGGTTCAAGCCTTCATCTCTCGTGTGTAACTTGTATCCACGAGAGATGGAGGCTCCGAACGACTGTCCCCCCTATCCCACACCACTAGCGCACGGGTGGTTCGAGCCTTCATCTCTCGTGTGTAACTTGTATCCACGAGAGACGGAGGTTCCGAGCGACCGTCCCCCCTATCTCACACCACTAGCGCACGGGTGGTTCGAGCCTTCATCTCTCGTGTGTAACTTGTATCCACGAGAGATGGAGGCTCCGAGCGACCGTCCCCCCTATCCCACACCACTAGCGCACGGGTGGTTCAAGCCTTCATCTCTCGTGTGTAACTTGTATCCACGAGAGATGGAGGCTCCGAGCGACCGTCCCCCCTATCCCACACCACTAGCGCACGGGTGGTTCAAGCCTTCATCTCTCGTGTGTAACTTGTATCCACGAGAGATGGAGGTTCCGAGCGACCGTCCCCCCTATCCCACACCACTAGCACACGGGTGGTTCAAGCCTTCATCTCTCGTGTGTAACTTGTATCCACGAGAGATGGAGGTTCCGAGCGACCGTCCCCCCTATCCCACACCACTAGCGCACGGGTGGTTCAAGCCTTCATCTCTCGTGTGTAACTTGTATCCACGAGAGATGGAGGTTCCGAGCGACCGTCCCCCCTATCCCACACCACTAGCGCGCGGGTGGTTCAAGCCTTCATCTCTCGTGTGTAACTTGTATCCACGAGAGATGGAGGCTCCGAGCAACCGTCCCCCCTATCCCACACCACTAGCGCACGGGTGGTTCAAGCCTTCATCTCTCGTGTGTAACTTGTATCCACGAGAGATGGAGGTTCCGAGCGACCGTCCCCCCTATCCCACACCACTAGCGCACGGGTGGTTCGAGCCTTCATCTCTCGTGTAACTTGTATCCACGAGAGATGAAGGTTCCGAGCAACTGTCCCCCTATCCCACACCACTAGCGCACGGGTGGTTCAAGCCTTCATCTCTCGTGTGTAACTTGTATCCACGAGAGATGGAGGTTCCGAGCGACCGTCCCCCCTATCCCACACCACTAGCGCACGGGTGGTTCGAGCCTTCATCTCTCGTGTAACTTGTATCCACGAGAGATGGAGGCTCCGAGCAACCGTCCCCCCTATCCCACACCACTAGCGCACGGGTGGTTCAAGCCTTCATCTCTCGTGTGTAACTTGTATCCACGAGAGATGGAGGTTCCGAGCGACCGTCCCCCCTATCCCACACCACTAGCGCACGGGTGGTTCGAGCCTTCATCTCTCGTGTAACTTGTATCCACGAGAGATGAAGGTTCCGAGCAACTGTCCCCCTATCCCACACCACTAGCGCACGGGTGGTTCAAGCCTTCATCTCTCGTGTGTAACTTGTATCCACGAGAGATGGAGGTTCCGAGCGACCGTCCCCCCTATCCCACACCACTAGCGCACGGGTGGTTCAAGCCTTCATCTCTCGTGTGTAACTTGTATCCACGAGAGATGAAGGTTCCGAGCAACTGTCCCCCTATCCCACACCACTAGCGCACGGGTGGTTCAAGCCTTCATCTCTCGTGTGTAACTTGTATCCACGAGAGATGGAGGCTCCGAGCGACCGTCCCCCCTATCCCACACCACTAGCGCACGGGTGGTTCAAGCCTTCATCTCTCGTGTGTAACTTGTATCCACGAGAGATGAAGGTTCCGAGCGACCGTCCCCCCTATCCCACACCACTAGCGCACGGGTGGTTCAAGCCTTCATCTCTCGTGTGTAACTTGTATCCACGAGAGATGGAGGCTCCGAGCGACCGTCCCCCCTATCCCACACCACTAGCGCACAGGTGGTTCGAGCCTTCATCTCTCTTGTGTAACTTGCATCCACGAGAGACCGTCCCCCCTATCCCACACCACTAGCGCACGGGTGGTTCGAGCCTTCATCTCTCGTGTGTAACTTGTATCCACGAGAGATGAAGGTTCCGAGCGACCGTCCCTCCTATCCCACACCACTAGCGCACGGGTGGTTCGAGCCTTCATCTCTCGTGTGTAACTTGTATCCACGAGAGATGGAGGTTCCGAGCGACCGTCCCCCCTATCCCACATCACTAGCACACGGGTGGTTCAAGCCTCCATCTCTCGTGTGTAACTTGTATCCACGAGAGATGAAGGTTCCGAGCAACTGTCCCCCTATCCCACACCACTAGCGCACGGGTGGTTCAAGCCTTCATCTCTCGTGTGTAACTTGTATCCACGAGAGATGAAGGTTCCGAGCGACCGTCCCTCCTATCCCACACCACTAGCGCACGGGTGGTTCGAGCCTTCATCTCTCGTGTGTAACTTGTATCCACGAGAGATGGAGGTTCCGAGCGACCGTCCCCCCTATCCCACATCACTAGCACACGGGTGGTTCAAGCCTCCATCTCTCGTGTGTAACTTGTATCCACGAGAGATGGAGGCTCCGAGCGACCGTCCCCCCTATCCCACACCACTAGCGCACGGGTGGTTCTAGCCTTCATCTCTCGTGTGTGACCGTCCCCCCTATCCCACACCACTAGCGCACGGGTGCTTCGAGCCTTCATCTCTCGTGTGTAACTTGTATCCACGAGAGATGAAGGTTCCGAGCGACCGTCCCTCCTATCCCACACCACTAGCGCACGGGTGGTTCGAGCCTTCATCTCTCGTGTGTAACTTGTATCCACGAGAGATGGAGGTTCCGAGCGACCGTCCCCCCTATCCCACATCACTAGCACACGGGTGGTTCAAGCCTCCATCTCTCGTGTGTAACTTGTATCCACGAGAGATGAAGGTTCCGAGCAACTGTCCCCCTATCCCACACCACTAGCGCACGGGTGGTTCAAGCCTTCATCTCTCGTGTGTAACTTGTATCCACGAGAGATGAAGGTTCCGAGCGACCGTCCCTCCTATCCCACACCACTAGCGCACGGGTGGTTCGAGCCTTCATCTCTCGTGTGTAACTTGTATCCACGAGAGATGGAGGTTCCGAGCGACCGTCCCCCCTATCCCACATCACTAGCACACGGGTGGTTCAAGCCTCCATCTCTCGTGTGTAACTTGTATCCACGAGAGATGGAGGTTCCAAGCAACTGTCCCCCCTATCCCACACCACTAGCTCACGGGTGGTTCGAGCCTTCATCTCTCGTGTGTAACTTGTATCCATGAGAGATGGAGGTTCGGAGCGACCGTCCCCCCTATCCCACACCACTAGCGCACGGGTGGTTCGAGCCTTCATCTCTCGTGTGTAACTTGTATCCACGAGAGATGGAGGCTCCGAGCGACCGTCCCCCCTATCCCACACCACTAGCGCACAGGTGGTTCAAGCCTTCATCTCTCGTGTGTAACTTGTATCCACGAGAGATGGAGGCTCCGAGCGACCGTCCCCCCTATCCCACACCACTAGCGCACGGGTGGTTCTAGCCTTCATCTCTCGTGTGTAACTTGTATCCACGAGAGATGGAGGTTCCGAGCGACCGTCCCCCCTATCCCACACCACTAGCGCACGGGTGGTTCAAGCCTCCATCTCTCGTGTGTAACTTGTATCCACGAGAGATGGAGGTTCCGAGCGACCGTCCCCCCTATCCCACACCACTAGCGCACGGGTGGTTCTAGCCTTCATCTCTCGTGTGTAACTTGTATCCACGAGAGATGGAGGTTCCGAGCGACCGTCCCCCCTATCCCACACCACTAGCACACGGGTGGTTCAAGCCTTCATCTCTCGTGTGTAACTTGTATCCACGAGAGATGGAGGTTCCGAGCGACCGTCCCCCCTATTCCACACCACTAGCGCACGGGTGGTTCAAGCCTTCATCTCTCGTGTGTGACTTGTATCCACGAGAGATGGAGGTTCCGAGCAACCGTCCCCCCTATCCCACACCACTAGCGCACGGGTGGTTCTAGCCTTCATCTCTCGTGTGTAACTTGTATCCACGAGAGATGGAGGTTCCGAGCGACCGTCCCCCCTATCCCACACCACTAGCGCACGGGTGGTTCAAGCCTTCATCTCTGGTGTGTAACTTGTATCCACGAGAGATGGAGGTTCCGAGCGACCGTCCCCCCTATCCCACACCACTAGCGCACGGGTGGTTCAAGCCTTCATCTCTGGTGTGTAACTTGTATCCACGAGAGATGGAGGTTCCGAGCAACCGTCCCCCCTATCCCACACCACTAGCGCACGGGTGGTTCTAGCCTTCATCTCTCGTGTGTAACTTGTATCCACGAGAGATGGAGGTTCCGAGCGACCGTCCCCCCTATCCCACACCACTAGCGCACGGGTGGTTCGAGCCTCCATCTCTCGTGTGTAACTTGTATCCACGAGAGATGGAGGTTCCGAGCGACCGTCCCCCCTATCCCACACCACTAGCGCACGGGTGGTTCAAGCCTTCATCTCTCGTGTGTAACTTGTATCCACGAGAGATGGAGGCTCCGAGCGACCGTCCCCCCTATCCCACACCACTAGCGCACGGGTGGTTCTAGCCTTCATCTCTCGTGTGTAACTTGTATCCACGAGAGATGGAGGCTCCGAGCGACTGTCCCCCCTATCCCACACCACTAGCGCACGGGTGGTTCAAGCCTTCATCTCTCGTGTGTAACTTGTATCCACGAGAGATGGAGGCTCCGAACGACTGTCCCCCCTATCCCACACCACTAGCGCACGGGTGGTTCGAGCCTTCATCTCTCGTGTGTAACTTGTATCCACGAGAGATGAAGGTTCCGAGCGACCGTCCCCCCTATCCCACACCACTAGCACACGGTTGGTTCAAGCCTTCATCTCTCGTGTGTAACTTGTATCCACGAGAGATGAAGGTTCCGAGCGACAGTCTCTCCTATCTCACACCACTAGCGCACAGGTGGCTTGAGCCTTCATCTCTCGTGTGTAACTTGTATCCACATGAGATGAAGGTTCCGAGCGACCGTCCCCCCTATCCCACACCACTAGCGCACGGGTGGTTCGAGCCTTCATCTCTCGTGTGTAACTTGTATCCACGAGAGATGAAGGTTCCGAGAGACCGTCCCCCCTATCCCACATCACTAGCGCTCGGGTGGTTCGAGCCTCCATCTCTCGTGTGTAACTTGTATCCACGAGAGATGAAGGTTCCGAGCGACAGTCTCTCCTATCTCACACCACTAGCGCACAGGTGGCTTGAGCCTTCATCTCTCGTGTGTAACTTGTATCCACGAGAGATGAAGGTTCCGAGCGACCGTCCCCCCTATCCCACACCACTAGCGCACAGGTGGTTCAGGCCTTCATCTCTCGTGTGTAACTTGTATCCACGAGAGATGAAGGTTCCGAGAGACCGTCCCCCCTATCCCACACCACTAGCGCAAGGGTGGTTCAAGCCTTCCTCTCTCGTGTGTAACTTGTATCCACGAGAGATGGAGGTTCCGAGAGACCGTCCCCCCTATCTCACACCACTAGCGCACAGGTGGCTTGAGCCTTCATCTCTCGTGTGTAACTTGTATCCACGAGAGATGAAGGTTCCGAGCGACCGTCCCCCCTATCCCACACCACTAGCGCAAGGGTGGTTCAAGCCTTCATCTCTCGTGTGTAACTTGTATCCACGAGAGATGGAGGTTCCGAGCGACCGTCCCCCCTATCCCACACCACTAGCGCACGGGTGGTTCGAGCCTTCATCTCTCGTGTGTAACTAGTATCCACGAGAGATGGAGGTTCCGAGCAACCGTCCCCCCTATCCCACACCACTAGCGCACGGGTGGTTCAAGCCTCCATCTCTCGTGTGTAACTTGTATCCACGAGAGATGAAGGTTCCGAGCGACCGTCCCCCCTATCCCACACCACTAGCACTCGGGTGGTTCGAGCCTTCATCTCTCGTGTGTAACTTGTATCCACGAGAGATGAAGGTTCCGAGCGACCGTCCCCCCTATCCCACACCACTAGCGCACGGGTGGTTCAAGCCTTCATCTCTCGTGTGTAACTTGTATCCACGAGAGATGGAGGTTCCGAGCGACCGTCCCCCCTATCCCACACCACTAGCGCACGGGTGGTTCAAGCCTTCCTCTCTCGTGTGTAACTTGTATCCACGAGAGATGGAGGTTCCGAGCGACCGTCCCCCCTATCCCACACCACTAGCGCACAGGTGGTTCGAGCCTTCATCTCTCGTGTGTAACTTGTATCCACGAGAGATGAAGGTTCCGAGCGACCGTCCCCCCTATCCCACACCACTAGCGCACGGGTGGTTCAAGCCTTCCTCTCGTGTTTAACTTGTACCCACGAGAGATGGAGGTTCCGAGCAACCGTCCCCCCTATCCCACACCACTAGCTCACGGGTGGTTCAAGCCTTCATCTCTCGTGTGTAACTTGTATCCACGAGAGATGGAGGTTCGGAGCGACCGTCCCCCTATCCCACACCACTAGCGCACGGGTGGTTCGAGCCTCCATCTCTCGTGTGTAACTTGTATCCACGAGAGATGGAGGCTCTGAGCGACCGTCCCCCCTATCCCACACCACTAGCGCACGGGAGGTTCGAGCCATCATCTCTCGTGTGTAACTTGTATCCACGAGAGATGAAGGTTCCGAGCAACTGTCCCCCCTATCCCACACCACTAGCGCACAGGTGGTTCAAGCCTTCCTCTCGTTTGTAACTTGTATCCACGAGAGATGGAGGTTCCGAGCAACCGTCCCCCCTATCCCACACCACTAGCGCACAGGTGGTTCAAGCCTTCCTCTCGTGTGTAACTTGTATCCACGAGAGATGAAGGTTCCGAGCGACCGTCCCCCCTATCCCACACCACTAGCGCACGGGTGGTTCAAGCCTTCATCTCTCGTGTGTAACTTGTATCCACGAGAGATGAAGGTTCCGAGCGACCGTCCCCCCTATCCCACACCACTAGCTCACAGGTGGTTCAAGCCTTCATCTCTCGTGTTTAACTTGTATCCACGAGAGACGGAGGTTCGGAGCGACCGTCCCCCTATCCCACACCACTAGCGCACGGGTGGTTCGAGCCTTCATCTCTCGTGTGTAACTTGTATCCACGAGAGATGAAGGTTCCGAGCAACTGTCCCCCCTATCCCACACCACTAGCGCACAGGTGGTTCAAGCCTTCCTCTCGTTTGTAACTTGTATCCACGAGAGATGGAGGTTCCGAGCAACCGTCCCCCCTATCCCACACCACTAGCGCACGGGTGGTTCGAGCCTCCATCTCTCGTGTGTAACTTGTATCCACGAGAGATGGAGGCTCTGAGCGACCGTCCCCCCTATCCCACACCACTAGCGCACGGGAGGTTCGAGCCATCATCTCTCGTGTGTAACTTGTATCCACGAGAGATGAAGGTTCCGAGCAACTGTCCCCCCTATCCCACACCACTAGCTCACAGGTGGTTCAAGCCTTCATCTCTCGTGTGTAACTTGTATCCACGAGAGATGGAGGTTCGGAGCGACCGTCCCCCTATCCCACACCACTAGCGCACGGGTGGTTCGAGCCTTCATCTCTCGTGTGTAACTTGTATCCACGAGAGATGGAGGCTCTGAGCGACCGTCCCCCCTATCCCACACCACTAGCGCACGGGTGGTTCGAGCCTTCATCTCTCGTGTGTAACTTGTATCCACGAGAGATGGAGGTTCCGAGCGACCGTCCCCCCTATCCCACACCACTAGCACACGGGTGGTTCGAGCCTCCATCTCTCGTGTGTAACTTGTATCCACGAGAGATGGAGGTTCCGAGCGACCGTCCCCCCTATCCCACACCACTAGCGCACGGGTGGTTCGAGCCTTCATCTCTCGTGTGTAACTTGTATCCACGAGAGATGGAGGTTCCGAGCGACCGTCCCCCCTATCCCACACCACTAGCGCACGGGTGGTTCGAGCCTTCATCTCTCGTGTGTAACTTGTATCCACGAGAGATGGAGGTTCCGAGCGACCGTCCCCCTATCCCACACCACTAGCGCACGGGTGGTTCGAGCCTTCATCTCTCGTGTGTAACTTGTATCCACGAGAGATGGAGGTTCCGAGCGACCGTCCCCCCTATCCCACACCACTAGCGCACGGGTGGTTCGAGCCTTCATCTCTCGTGTGTAACTTGTATCCACGAGAGATGGAGGTTCCGAGCGACCGTCCCCCTATCCCACACCACTAGCGCACGGGTGGTTCGAGCCTCCATCTCTCGTGTGTAACTTGTATCCACGAGAGATGGAGGCTCTGAGCGACCGTCCCCCCTATCCCACACCACTAGCGCACGGGTGGTTCGAGCCTTCATCTCTCGTGTGTAACTTGTATCCACGAGAGATGGAGGTTCCGAGCGACCGTCCCCCTATCCCACACCACTAGCGCACGGGTGGTTCGAGCCTTCATCTCTCGTGTGTAACTTGTATCCACGAGAGATGGAGGTTCCGAGCGACCGTCCCCCCTATCCCACACCACTAGCGCACGGGTGGTTCGAGCCTCCATCTCTCGTGTGTAACTTGTATCCACGAGAGATGGAGGCTCTGAGCGACCGTCCCCCCTATCCCACACCACTAGCGCACGGGTGGTTCGAGCCTTCATCTCTCGTGTGTAACTTGTATCCACGAGAGATGGAGGTTCCGAGCGACCGTCCCCCTATCCCACACCACTAGCGCACGGATGGTTCGAGCCTTCATCTCTCGTGTGTAACTTGTATCCACGAGAGATGGAGGTTCCGAGCGACCGTCCCCCCTATCCCACACCACTAGCGCACGGGTGGTTCGAGCCTCCATCTCTCGTGTGTGACTTGTATCCACGAGAGATGGAGGTTCCGAGCGACCGTCCCCCCTATCCCACACCACTAGCGCACGGGTGGTTCGAGCCTTCATCTCTCGTGTGTAACTTGTATCCACGAGAGATGGAGGTTCCGAGCGACCGTCCCCCCTATCCCACACCACTAGCGCACGGGTGGTTCGAGCCTCCATCTCTCGTGTGTGACTTGTATCCACGAGAGATGGAGGTTCCGAGCGACCGTCCCCCCTATCCCACACCACTAGCACACGGGTGGTTCGAGCCTCCATCTCTCGTGTGTGACTTGTATCCACGAGAGATGGAGGTTCCGAGCGACCGTCCCCCCTATCCCACACCACTAGCGCACGGGTGGTTCGAGCCTCCATCTCTCGTGTGTAACTTGTATCCACGAGAGATGGAGGTTCCGAGCGACCGTCCCCCCTATCCCACACCACTAGCGCACGGGTGGTTCGAGCCTCCATCTCTCGTGTGTAACTTGTATCCACGAGAGATGGAGGTTCCGAGCGACCGTCCCCCCTATCCCACATCACTAGCGCACGGGTGGTTCGAGCCACCATCTCTCGTGTGTAACTTGTATCCACGAGAGATGGAGGTTCCGAGCAACTGCCCCCCCTATCCCACACCACTAGCGCACGGGTGGTTCAAGCCTCCATCTCTCTTCTGTGACTTGTATCCACGAGAGGTTCCGAGCGACCGTCCCCCCTATCCCACACCACTAGCGCACGGGTGGTTCGAGCCTCCATCTCTCGTGTGTAACTTGTACCCACAAGAGATGGAGGTTCCGAGCGACCGTCCCCCCTATCCCACACCACTAGCACACGGGTGGTTCGAGCCTCCATCTCTCTTCTGTGACTTGTATCCACGAGAGATGAAGGTTCCGAGCGACCGTCCCCCCTATCCCACACCACTAGCGCACGGGTGGTTCGAGCCTCCATCTCTCGTGTGTAACTTGTATCCACGAGAGATGGAGGTTCCGAGCGACCGTCCCCCCTATCCCACACCACTAGCGCACGGGTGGTTCGAGCCTCCATCTCTCTTCTGTGACTTGTATCCACGAGAGGTTCCGAGCGACCGTCCCCCCTATCCCACACCACTAGCACACGGGTGGTTCGAGCCTCCATCTCTCTTCTGTGACTTGTATCCACGAGAGGTTCCGAGCGACCGTCCCCCCTATCCCACACCACTAGCGCACGGGTGGTTCGAGCCTTCATCTCTCGTGTGTAACTTGTATCCACGAGAGATGGAGGTTCCGAGCGACCGTCCCCCCTATCCCACACCACTAGCGCACGGGTGGTTCGAGCCTCCATCTCTCTTCTGTGACTTGTATCCACGAGAGGTTCCGAGCGACCGTCCCCCCTATCCCACATCACTAGCGCACGGGTGGTTCGAGCCTCCATCTCTCTTCTGTGACTTGTATCCACGAGAGATGAAGGTTCCGAGCGACCGTCCCCCCTATCCCACACCACTAGCGCACGGGTGGTTCGAGCCTCCATCTCTCGTGTGTAACTTGTATCCACGAGAGATGGAGGTTCCGAGCGACCGTCCCCCCTATCCCACACCACTAGCGCACGGGTGGTTCGAGCCTCCATCTCTCTTCTGTGACTTGTATCCACGAGAGGTTCCGAGCGACCGTCCCCCCTATCCCACACCACTAGCACACGGGTGGTTCGAGCCTTCATCTCTCGTGTGTAACTTGTATCCACGAGAGATGGAGGTTCCGAGCGACCGTCCCCCCTATCCCACATCACTAGCGCACGGGTGGTTCGAGCCTTCATCTCTCGTGTGTAACTTGTATCCACGAGAGATGGAGGTTCCGAGCGACCGTCCCCCCTATCCCACACCACTAGCGCACGGGTGGTTCGAGCCTTCATCTCTCGTGTGTAACTTGTATCCACGAGAGATGGAGGTTCCGAGCGACCGTCCCCCCTATCCCACACCACTAGCGCACGGGTGGTTCGAGCCTTCATCTCTCGTGTGTAACTTGTATCCACGAGAGATGGAGGTTCCGAGCGACCGTCCCCCCTATCCCACACCACTAGCGCACGGGTGGTTCGAGCCTTCATCTCTCGTGTGTAACTTGTATCCACGAGAGATGGAGGTTCCGAGCGACCGTCCCCCCTATCCCACACCACTAGCGCGCGGGTGGTTCGAGCCTTCATCTCTCGTGTGTAACTTGTATCCACGAGAGATGGAGGTTCCGAGCAACTGTCCCCCCTATCCCACACCACTAGCGCACGGGTGGTTCAAGCCTCCATCTCTCGTGTGTAACTTGTATCCACGAGAGATGAAGGTTCCGAGCGACCGTCCCCCCTATCCCACACCACTAGCGCACGGGTGGTTCAAGCCTTCATCTCTCGTGTGTAACTTGTATCCACGAGAGATGGAGGTTCCAAGCGACTGTCCCCCCTATCCCACACCACTAGCGCACGGGTGGTTCAAGCCTCCATCTCTCGTGTGTAACTTGTATCCACGAGAGATGAAGGTTCCGAGCGACCGTCCCCCCTATCCCACACCACTAGCGCACGGGTGGTTCAAGCCTTCATCTCTCGTGTGTAACTTGTATCCACGAGAGATGAAGGTTCCGAGCGACCGTCCCCCCTATCCCACACCACTAGCGCACGGGTGGTTCAAGCCTTCATCTCTCGTGTGTAACTTGTATCCACGAGAGATGGAGGTTCCGAGCGACCGTCCCCCCTATCCCACACCACTAGCGCACGGGTGGTTCAAGCCTTCATCTCTCGTGTGTAACTTGTATCCACGAGAGATGGAGGTTCCGAGCGACCGTCCCCCCTATCCCACACCACTAGCGCACGGGTGGTTCAAGCCATCATCTCTCGTGTGTAACTTGTATCCACGAGAGATGGAGGTTCCGAGCGACCGTCCCCCCTATCCCACACCACTAGCGCGCGGGTGGTTTGAGCCTCCATCTCTCGTGTGTAACTTGTATCCACGAGAGATGGAGGTTCCGAGCGACCGTCCCCCCTATCCCACACCACTAGCGCGCGGGTGGTTTGAGCCTCCATCTCTCGTGTGTAACTTGTATCCACGAGAGATGGAGGTTCCGAGCGACCGTCCCCCCTATCCCACACCACTAGCGCACGGGTGGTTCGAGCCTTCATCTCTCGTGTGTAACTTGTATCCACAAGAGATGGAGGTTCCGAGCGACCGTCCCCCTATCCCACACCACTAGCTCACGGGTGGTTCGAGCCTTCATCTCTCGTGTGTAACTTGTATCCATGAGAGATGGAGGTTCCGAGCGACCGTCCCCCCTATCCCACACCACTAGCGCACGGGTGGTTCAAGCCTTCATCTCTCGTGTGTAACTTGTATCCATGAGAGATGGAGGTTCCGAGCGACCGTCCCCCCTATCCCACACCACTAGCGCACGGGTGGTTCTAGCCTTCATCTCTCGTGTGTAACTTGTATCCACGAGAGATGGAGGTTCCGAGCGACCGGCCCCCCTATCCCACACCACTAGCGCACGGGTGGTTCAAGCCTTCATCTCTCGTGTGTAACTTGTATCCACGAGAGATGGAGGTTCCGAGCGACCGTCCCCCCTATCCCACACCACTAGCGCACGGGTGGTTCAAGCCTTCATCTCTCGTGTGTAACTTGTATCCACGAGAGATGGAGGTTCCGAGCGACCGTCCCCCCTATCCCACACCACTAGCGCACGGGTGGTCCGAGCCTCCATCTCTCGTGTGTAACTTGTATCCACGAGAGATGGAGGTTCCGAGCGACCGTCCCCCCTATCCCACACCACTAGCGCACGGGTGGTTCGAGCCTTCATCTCTCGTGTGTAACTTGTATCCACAAGAGATGGAGGTTCCGAGCGACCGTCCCCCTATCCCACACCACTAGCTCACGGGTGGTTCGAGCCTTCATCTCTCGTGTGTAACTTGTATCCATGAGAGATGGAGGTTCCGAGCGACCGTCCCCCCTATCCCACACCACTAGCGCACGGGTGGTTCAAGCCTTCATCTCTCGTGTGTAACTTGTATCCATGAGAGATGGAGGTTCGGAGCGACCGTCCCCCCTATCCCACACCACTAGCGCACGGGTGGTTCGAGCCTTCATCTCTCGTGTGTAACTTGTATCCACGAGAGATGGAGGTTCCGAGCGACCGTCCCCCCTATTCCACACAACATTCTGACGTTTCGGTTATTGCCTTGGTCACAGTAGAGTAGATGGTCACCCCACAGTGACCATGGCAACATCCAAAACGTCAAGATATTGTGTTTGAATATTATCTGCGTTCTATCAACAAGCTCTCTTGTTTGAGTATTCCCACTTGTAAACGTCAGTAAGCCACCGATCTTTCTTCACCTCTCGCCTAACTCATGTACAGTAAACCCTTGCTATCCAAAATGCAAGGGATCCCAGAAAACTATTCCGATTCATGAAAATTCGTATCAACCAAAAATCTCCTTTTCCACAAAAGTCCACTTTCTGGTTAGAATTGACGCAATTTTGTATCCGCAGAATATTGGTCCCGAGATATTTAATAAACAGTGTTATGGTTTGTAGTCAGTGTGTACTTGGATAGAACACCGCATCTACCTCTTCACGCGGCACATATGGAGATTTTATTTATCCAAGTATTGGTAAATAGGCCCACTGTGTTTTATGTACTTACCTGCTATTACGGTGATTAGGCTTATTACATTGACCCATTCAGAGAGTAGATACGGTGTTTCAATCACGTGCAATCGAAAGCTCAGAAAAAAATGAGTCAAGAGAATACACCGCATTGTCTCGAATATAAGCCGACGGTTTTTCTCGTAATTTCAAGCTCAAAAGTCACCCTTGGCTTATATGCTAATCTCGGCTTATAATCGGTCAAAAATACATTTTTTGCTCACTTCAATTGGGCTTACCACATCCGTACACTCATAACAACGGAATCAACTACAAACTGCGAGATATTCCACTAAAAACACGTTTAATAAATGTTTTCTCATGAAGAAGCATCATTTTCTCAATTTCCATCATTTTCATTTGATGCACAGTAATAAACATAAGCACGTCGAGCTGTTTGCTGCATGATGTGTGTCATCTTACTACGCGCTACTGCGTGTGGTCTGATCTTGATGAGCACGAGACTGCTTAGCGTGAAAAACTCTCGTTCGTTTGACTCGCGACGGCCGAGCGCCAATACAAACGAGCCGTATGACTATCACTTGAGGCTCCTCTCACCGATTTCACACAAGTCGTTTCGGCCGGTGACATAGCTTTCTCTTGCGCGCAATACAAAATTGACTAAATTCCACCTAGAAAGACTGATGATTTACGTGGAAAAGGAGAGAAACTCTTTTTTCAATTGCCGATCTAAAAGTTTGGGGGTCGGCTTATATTCGGGACAATACGGTATCTTACTCGAAACCGTAAAAACAATGCAGGTGCAGTGTTCTATCCAAGTGTGTCAGAATTATTGAGTGGAGCTCGTACTGAAGCGTGACTGTTGTTGTTCCAGCTGGGCACCAGTCCTGGGCCGGCCGGGCACTCGAGCAACCCCTTCTTATGAACACACAACAACGTCCAGCAAACCATTTTAAAAACTAGATATTACTGAATATGTCAAAGATTGTGTACATTGTCAGAAAAGAGTTAATTTTAGAAACTTTATACTATTTAAAACACTATTAAATGAATGGTTATGATCATCTCGAGGGATGCCTAGCCGCAATTAGCAGATCGTAGGAAACGCTTGTTGCGTTCCACGGTCTACGGCCTGTACCGGTTGTTGCGTGACAGTCTGCAGCCTGTAACGCTTGTTGCGTTCAACGGTCTACGGCCTGTAACGCTTGTTGCGTGACAGTCTGTAGCCTGTAGCGCTTGTTGCGTTCAACGGTCTACGGCCTGTAACGCTTGTTGCGTTCAACGGTCTACGGCCTGTAACGCTTGTTGCGTTAGCCTGTGACGCTGTTTGCGTTCAATGGTCTACGACCTGTAACGATTGTTGCGTTTGACAGTTTGCAGCCTGTAGCGCTTGTTGCGTTCAACGGTCTACGGCCTGTAACGCTTGTTGCGTGACAGTCTGCAGCCTGTAGCGCTTGTTGCGTTCAACGGTATACGGCCTGTAACGCTTGTTATGTTCAACGGTCTACGGCCTGTAACGCTTGTTGCGTTAGCCTGTGACGCTGTTTGCGTTCAACGGTCTACGGCCTGTAACGATTGTTGCGTTTGACAGTCTGCAGCCTGTAGCGCTTGTTGCGTTCAACAACTTCTACAGCCTGTAACGCTTGTTGCGGACGAGATACGCTTGAAAATGCATGTTATTGTATGCATTTTTGTTTAATTTATACCGGACAGAACTGTTATCTAGGATGGAAATCTCATTACGGCACAACCATGTCACAGACGACACAGATCGTAGATTAAGTTTTATATATAATCAGTAGTTTTAAATTGGAGCAGTGAGTGCTAATTAAATCAGCCAATGAAAAATGTTATACCAGGGCCGTTATTTCCCAACTCTGGAACGAAATGAGAGAGGCTTTTCTTTGTTTTGCTCCGACGATTTTGTCTACTTCAACATAGTGTACCGTCTGGCCGGGGTCTGACACTTTCGTCACTCTTTGATTTCGTTCACAGTTGTAGAATACGGTCCTGGACCCAATCGTTGAGACAGATGAGATGTGAGATGAAGAAGTGATGACATTTTCTTATTTGGCCATTTTTTCTCATCATCAAAATAGGATGTGAGTAAAAATAACAAAAAGTGAGATAAACTCAATCAGGAGAAGCATTCGTCCATTTTGTGTGAGATAAACCGTCTTCTGTATTATTTAAAATGTTTCTCTCATCTTGCGTATCTCAAGGAGTTGGGTGTGGAGTAGCGCGGACAGCGTGCGCAGTGAGAGAAGAGTGGGCGTCGCCCCGCTAGGAGACCACAGTCTTGTTCCCAAGCAGCAGTCAGATCGACCTTGGACATCACCGAGATACGTTACTCAACGCCAAGAAGGCGTACATATCTGTGTCTCGGCAGTAGCTTCACGTACAGCTTTGCAAACCGGGAAGTTTCCGTCATATTAGACATATATTAGTGATAATATAGAATGCCTTGCTCAGATTTTATTTGTAAATGTCCAATATGGCCACCGAGATTGTAACGAGCACATGTCGCTATCGGCTGCAGGAGTAACATATCTCGGTGAGGTATAATATAGAATGCCTTGCTCAGATTTTATTTGTAAATGTCCAATATGGCCACCGAGATTGTAACGAGCACATGTCGCTATCGGCTGCAGGAGTAACATATCTCGGTGAGGTATAATATAGAATGCCTTGCTCAGATTTTATTTGTAAATGTCCAATATGGCTGCCGATATTGTGACGAGCATATGTCGCTATCGGCTGCAGGAGTAACATATCTCGGTGAGGTATAATATAGAATGCCTTGCTCAGATTTTATTTGTAAATGTCCAATATGGCTGCCGATATTGTGACGAGCATATGTCGCTATCGGCTGCAGGAGTAACGTATCTCGGTGAGGTATAATATAGAATGCCTTGCTCAGATTTTATTTGTGAATGTCCAATATGGCTGCCGATATTGTGACGAGCATATGTCGCTATCGGCTGCAGGAGTAACATATCTCGGTGAGGTATAATATAGAATGCCTTGCTCAGATTTTATTTGTAAATGTCCAATATGGCCACCGAGATTGTAACGAGCACATGTCGCTATCGGCTGCAGGAGTAACATATCTCGGTGAGGTATAATATAGAATGCCTTGCTCAGATTTTATTTGTAAATGTCCAATATGGCTGCCGATATTGTGACGAGCATATGTCGCTATCGGCTGCAGGAGTAACGTATCTCGGTGAGGTGATATATAGAATGCCTTGCTCAGATTTTATTTGTAAATGTCCAATATGGCTGCCGATATTGTGACGAGCATATGTCGCTATCGGCTGCAGGAGTAACGTGTCTCGGTGAGGTGATATATAGAATGCCTTGCTCAGATTTTATTTGTAAATGTCCAATATGGCTGCCGATATTGTGACGAGCACATGTCGCTATCGGCTGCAGGAGTAACGTATCTCGGTGAGGTGATATATAGAATGCCTTGCTCAGATTTTATTTGTAAATGTCCAATATGGCTGCCGATATTGTGACGAGCATATGTCGCTATCGGCTGCAGGAGTAACATATCTCGGTGAGGTATAATATAGAATGCCTTGCTCAGATTTTATTTGTAAATGTCCAATATGGCTGCCGATATTGTGACGAGCATATGTCGCTATCGGCTGCAGGAGTAACATATCTCGGTGAGGTATAATATAGAAAGCCTTGCTCAGATGTATGAATGTCCAATATAGCCTGTGAGATTGTAACGAGCACATGTCGCTATCGGCTGCAGGAGTAACATATCTCGGTGAGGTATAATATAGAAAGCCTTGCTCAGATGTATGAATGTCCAATATAGCCTGTGAGATTGTAACGAGCACATGTCGCTATCGGCTGCAGGAGTAACATATCTCGGTGAGGTATAATATAGAAAGCCTTGCTCAGATGTATGAATGTCCAATATGGCCGCCGAGATTGTGACGAGCACATGTCGCTATCGGCTGCAGGAGTAACGTATCTCGGTGAGGTGATGTATTATATATCCTAGGCCTGACTGATAGCTGTCTAGTTGATTCACTGTCTGTCTCGAAAAGTGCTCCGAAATATCAATTTCGTTTCTGTTGGAATCATTGACAGTACGTATAAATATTGAATACCGGCGTGGAAATGGCGGTGAGGAGCACGCGAGATGTTGGCTTGACTCGTGTGTTTGATGGCTGCGATACGCTGTGCAGTAGCGTAGAGGTCGATAGGTCGTAGGCAGGTCATGATTTACACTGTAGGCTCACTGGATCACGTAGCGTACAAGCATGCACACTTAACGATAGGCACTAGCACGAGGCCGCACCGATATGGCCGACAACCAGCAACCAGTCTACATTCGGAAGGAACGGAGGTTATGATCGCTGCCGCTAGAGTGTGCTCGACATTAGTGGTTCGTCTCCTAAAACCTTCGTCTCAAGTCATAACCACTCTGGGCTTGAGACGCCAATTAATAAAGTTACTTGGTCTTTTTCTCTCTCTCTCTCTCTCTCTCTCTCTCTCTGTCACTCGATTTTTTACCTACTTAATTTTTTTTAAAGTTACCTCATTATTTTATGAAGTTACTTCATTCTTTTTGAAAGTTACTTCATCATTCAAAGTTGATTTGTTATTTTAAAAAGCTGGTTCTTTAAAAAAGTTACATTTTTTAAAAATAATTCTATGTTTCTAGGGATGGCTGTCAAGGTTGCCAAATCTTGAAGGAATTATCTGCCTTTATGTAACAATCTATTGCCATCAATGTTCTTTAAAATACCATTTTATTTCTGAAATGTTGATGAACGTAAATGTTCTCAGTTGAATATCAAAGCAGTCGAGTGTTGGATAATTGAAAGAGAAGAGCCTTTCGCCTCCTGCCATACTAAACAATCCATATTCCAGAGATTGCGTTCCCGAAATACATAGAATCGTATCGTAAAGGAGAGAATCTCCCATTCCACTCACCTTCACTCTAAGCTCTTTGCTTCGGGGGCGCACAATTGAGCTGAAATGACGCGACGCTAACCAATGTGCTGAAATGATTCACGTTGAAACAAGCGTCCTTTCTACCTCGCGGGACGGTAATTGAGTTGTCTAGCGGCGGCGATACATCTGTTCCTCCGTAACAAGATGCATCGAGGGTTGCGTCGGTTTGCCGCCGGGAGATGGTGACTTTACTCATTCGAAAACACGTTCCATTTCCCAAGTACCATTGATCGCTACTCTATCTAGTGTCGTTTTTTTGAAACAACTGATGGGCTGACAAATTTGATGTCAGCTGTTATTAGCTGAGCTGACGTCATTGAGTCTAGTTAGTTCCTTTTATTACCACTCATCTACGCACGGTCAATAGTTCTTTAAACGTGGACATATTCCTAACATGGTAGGGATAGGAAGTGAAGCAACCCTCGATGCATGTTGCTCCGTACGTTAGATCCTGCAACTGTGAGTAATGTTTTCAGAGCTGCTTGCAGGTATTCAAGCCTTAGTGTATATTTCTGTGATATTATGTTTGTTAAGAATATACGATATTGAAAAGAAAGAGAAATGCTATTTTTAATATAAAGTATGTAATGTGTGCACGGATCATGATACTGCATGACTTGCAGGTTTACGCTGTCTCATCTTCTTTTACCATTATTCAATCTTTTCAAGTAGGTGTGTTTAGGAAAACAGCCAGAGGCTAGGTTCATGAATTGAGTGAAAATGAAAAAACAAACTGCTGCTTCGAGTTGGAACACATTGTGCAGAGCCAGTTGATAGAAATAATAGCTATATCCAAAAACAGCTGTTAGCCATGACGTTTTGGCTACTGCCGTGGTCTTTAGCTGCGGTCCATTCTTTCCGTTTCACTCGATTCATATCTACTTTTATTATTGTACGTATTTACATTATGTTGAGACGGTGAGGTTTAGTCTCTTGAACACGTCTTGCCTCGTAGCCTGGGCCACGATGTAGCGATGCCAAGAAGGTGTACCGACTCCCATGGTAATAGGCTTTTGTCAAGTGACGTCACTCATTGTTGCAAGAGACAGACAACAATGTCCATCAGTTGGAATCGACCAATCAGAATGTTTGGTAGTCCACCAGTTCGCTGTATTGCTATGGTAACGATTGTTTGTCATTTATTACGTGAGTATTTGTGGTTTCTTGCGGTCAGTTCAGAGTCAATGGTCCTGATTGCCTGTCGTGATTCAGCGGATTCCCTTGTGAACCAGATGTAGATAAGAGATCCATAATTCTTGTGCAAAACATGCAACTGCTGATGTAATAATTCTACTAAGGCCTGGTATTACCAAGTCCAGTTAGCGGGTTAGCCCTTATCTAACAGTTTAAACTTGTTATCACCATGGTTACCTGTGGTATTTGTTTTCACCAACTCTCAGATAACTGCTAACTGGACTTTGTAATACTGAGCCTAAGCCATGTATAACATTGTCGAGCATTGTTGTTTTATATAGTTCAATATAAAAGTGTATTTCCTTGTGAACCAGATGTAGATAAGAGTGGCTACGGTACTGGTGGCATTGTAGTTCCATATAAAAACGATAGTTGTGCTACAGGCAATCGGGACCCTGGACTCTAGAACTGCCCCGGGAAATATTTCACTTTGGAGACGCAAGTTGTTGTTCCTTCTATGATGTCATATGTTGGTATCCTTGAAAGAACCAACACAGCGAGACGTGCGTCATTAGTCAGCGATAACTTCCCGAGGCTAAAGTGAGATAGTGATTATCTTTGGTGGACACGAGTATGCAGTGAGGAGGTTTTGAACCGTGGCACTGATGACGTACAGTAAACCCTCGTTAATCCAAACACTCGGAGCTCGCCCAAAAGCTCAATAGTAAATATTTTGATGATATCCCAAGTGGGTATTTTTGAGTCTGTGAAAATTTGAATTTTCTAGATTATATTTTGGATTAAAGATGGTTTACTGTATGTGCGCATGCGGTCACATGAAATGGACTTTTTTTACCAAATTGAAATGAAATCTACGCATATTTTAGACATATTGTTCTTCATATGGTCTACGTGAGTGCGTACATACATTGTCTGCTAGTTTTAGCGTGGCGGTAAATTTCCTCCGGGATGCACTTCATGTGACATTGGAGCCGAAGCAATGGGATCGGAATGCCACTGCGTGAGATTGAATCACTGACGAGAACACACATCGTGTTGACCATCAGCCTGTCACTCTAGTGTAGCTTATCATGTCTTGTCATTTACTTTCAACTAATAAATTCTGTAATGCAACCTTGTGAGTTGAGAAGACACTTCTGATATCCTGCATTCCTTGCATTCCCTGCATTCCTTGCAGTACATGACCTAATACTGTATTCTGTGAGTAGAATCAATATTATCTCAAACCATCCTTCAATAGAAACTAAATTGTAAATACATATAGGCTCAGTCATTTTGATTAAAACTAGGCAAACGCGTTATGTGTTGCCGCGTTGATGGATGAGCTGGAACATATCACCTTATCTTTGAATTGGTTATTATATATATAAACACCTTGAGATCCAAACCATTACATCACTGCCATCTTATTTCCCATTATTAATTTCTATGATAATAAAGAAGGCTTTGTTTTAATCGTCTAGAGTTAAGAGGTGACACCTGTGGCTTGGATTTAATTGGTATCTTAGATTTTGTTTCTAAGCTCCGTCAAGCCTTGACAAATAGGCTCCATGAAGTTTTTATAACTTGAGGAAGATTTGTGTGCAGTGTTTTTTTCCAAAACTCGTAGACAGGCTGATTATTCCTACGAATGGAAGGCTTTGGATGAGTGGTTATTGATGAGCGTAGCAAAGTCTTCATCCCACTCTTATAGGGCTTTGTCTGTGTGTTTTTTTTTTTTTTTTGTTTGTAAGCACTCCACAGGTCGCAAGGGTTGACTGATCAACATGAAACTTTTTTTGTACACGCAAACTCATCCAACTTAGAACTGTATAGTTTTTGGGATGAATCGGTCGGACCGATTTTGAGAATCATCATCTCAAAGTTTCTAAAAACCCCATAAGATTTGGCTGGGCAGAAAATGTTGAAAAATAAAATCTCTCCAAATGGGATGAAATTTTCTCTAAATGTGTATACATGGATTTTACACATTATTACGATTTTTTAAGCAATTCTGATCAGTCGTTTTGGAGAAAAAAAAAAATGACTGATAATATTCATAAAATATATCATAAAAATTATGACAGAATTAAGTTGTCGAGATTCACTGCTTTCTAGATTCAAGAGTTGACCAACAATGAAGTATTTTTTTATATGCGTCAAGGTGTGTAGAATACCAGAGTCAATGAAGTGGCAAGAGTAGAACTTCTTTAACGACTTTTAAAGCTTATTCAGATATCAAGGTGTGTAGAATACCAAAGTCGATAAAGTAGCAAGGGTAAAACTATTTCAAGGACTTTCATACCTTATTCAGATATCTTGCTCATCTTACAACGCATATTTCGCGTTTGACTAGTTATGGAATATAGGCCTAATCGAAAAATAAGAACCTTGTATTTTGAAGATCAAATCCCAGCCTTCTGTATATAAATCTGATTGATAGTATTCGTAGGCTATTCTAATGAATGAAATTGAACATAATAAAAATCGCATTTTTTAACTTTTTACTCCGAAACGTCACATCCGATTATTGTAAAAGTCCGTAAAAATGTGTATTATTATGTTGTTCGAGTTCTGTGAAAATTTGAAAAATTTCGGAGAACATTCACTTTGTCATTTTTTCCGCCTGGCTTATTCATATGGGTTTTTTGAAAACTTCAAAATGAAAAACTTCAAATCTCAAGAATTGTTGAACCGATTTTGCCTCAAAACTATACAGCACAAAGTCAGATAGGGGTTCATGTGTGTGCCAAGTTTCATCATGATCTGAATTTCTGTTTGACCTGTAGAGCGCGAACAAAAAAACAAAACACAAAAAAACAAAACACATTCGATTTTTCAAGTACAGTGAAATTGAGTCTTCGCTACGCTCATCCAATAAAATGTAGGAATGTGATCAGGCCCGGTCCCAGTGATTTTTCATGCGTAAGCGAGATTCATTCTGACGTCCCCCCCCCCCCTCCTTCCCCAATGAAAAGAAACATATTATATAGTAGTCAAATCACATTATTATCACATAAGTTCATTCACGATCGAGATTCACTTTTTTAACATTCAAATTTTCGATTTTTTTGTTGGTTTAGTTTTACTATGGAGCCACAAAATAATAAGATGTCTTTGATAATATTATAGTTTCATTGTTACATAAGCCTACATGCTAGTTTAATCACATTGGGTCTACTTGAAGTTAACTTTTCTAGTTTTCATTGCTGAAAATTCTGCAATTAAGGATTATAAAGTAGGCCCTACTCGAGAATAGGACACAACAGAGGTGGGTCCACGTCATATTCAAGGGAGGGGAGGGCCGATTTCAGTTTGGGGAACAACATGCCGCATGAGAACAGTTATGCAACGGCATGTTATCGCGAAGCCAGCGACCCGCGGGGGTCAAGGGGAGAAAGGCCCTCTTCTGGCCCCGCAGGGAATTTTTGAAAATTACACCCATTTTTATTACGGTTTAGCGTGTTTCAGATGAGGTTCAAATGCCGAAATCATTGCACTTATAAAATTGAAAAATGGCTCCAAAACCAATATTTGTAGCCGCTGCAGAATCGTTCCGTGTCATTTTAGCACACCGGGCAAGCACTCAATTGTGCGCTCCTAAAACTGAGTGTGCATATCGATGGTGAATGCAAGGAGGGAACCACGCCCTATGGGTGAATTTTTGAAAATTCCTTTTTTTCAATACGATTCTACGGGTTTCAGGAACTACACGAAATTTGTAGAATTAATGAACTGTAACAAGACTAATTCTGCCAAATGGCTGCTCCAAGCAAATGAAACGCTGTATTAATCTATCTATAATCTACAATTATATTATAATAATTTATCTTTGATTGATATAATAGTGATATTTGAATATGAGAACATTAACTCCATCCAATGAAGTGAATAAAATGTCATTAATTTGATTTAAAAACTGATTTGATCTGTTTTACTCATGGAAAGTCACAAATGGGCGCCGACAGCGCTCCTTGAATCTGGCCACCCGCCCTCTTTTCCCACCCCTAGAAACAACCCTCGTCGTTATTATCATCGTTATTTTATTGATGGACAAAAGTAATATTGTTATTAACTTTCATTTTTGGAAAACATATTTTATTTGTCAACGAGAACTAACACACGAGATGGGTCTATGAAAGGAATTGTATAGAAAATGTAACTATGATATATAAATGAAAAATAAATGAAATATACTTACTTTCCGTGTCCGATTAAACACAATCTTTCCAAAAATTTGCCACTGCTATTGCTCTTGCACTTGCCACCGCGATGTTGCGCAGGGTACAAGGCTCGTCGAGGCGAGGGAGACCAGGAGGTGACTCGGATCCTGCACCTGGCCACACTCGCATGTAGGATCTTCGCCAGCCGGTAGGAGGCCCCATTTCTGCAGGTTAATGAAATATGTATTCCATAAATGGAATATGCCGTCCCCAGAAAAGTGCCGCCCTAAGCAGCCGCTTACCCCTAGAACCGGGCCTGAATGTGATTCACTAACGACAGCCAATAAAAAATTCATGACAATTTGATTAAAAACAAGATGGCGGCTTCGATTTGAGCAAACTTTTTTGAAATCAGTTAAAAATTCCAAATTACTACAATTTGTTTGAGGTTATGGCCCTTTCTGGCTTAGATTTACTGGAGTATAAAAACAAGCGGGCAACAATGAATGTGCCTGTCAGCTGAGGCACTGCTTCAGAAACTGAAGTCACCGTTGGGCGTGGGTTCGAATTCCACATAAGACATGGGTTTTTGTATACGTCGTTCCACTTATCACTTCATAGTTTGATAGTGACCTGCTCATTCGTACCCCCGTATAACCTAGCTGTTGATGGGATCGTTAAGCAATGAAGGACGTTCACAAAAACCCAGATATATACAAAATTGAAACCTAGATAAAAGTCTAAATGAATAAACTAGATACCGGTACTGTAGATAATTGTAATGTTTTTATTTCTTAATTATTATCAGTTTACATGATGATACATACATACATTAACTGAACCAGGTCGAGATATGGATGTAAGGTCCACGACTTGTACGTCCGACCGAATACAACGGCAGCGTGAAGAATATTCATCACGATACCCTGGTCTTACAGAATCTCGCTGCAGCTTCAAGGATACAACGCTTTTGAAAGATATATTTGCGTCTCCTCATGCCACAATATCACGGCTGTACACATGTTTACAGTGATAATTGTATTTGTTAGGTTGGCAATGACCTTCTGTCGTGAACACGAGTTTAACTAGGATGAAGAGGGCCATGACGGCAGTAACAGACAGATAGTAATTATCAACGTATCGTGACACTATTAAGAAACTTGGAAGGTTTAGCATTTGTTTCTCTCGCTACGTTACCACACCATACATTCATAGATATATTTCACCAAGTTACGTTACTCAACATTAAGAAGGCGTACATATTTGTGACTCGGCGGTAGCTTCACACCGCTTCGCAAATCAAAAAGTTTACGACATATTAGACATATATTAGTGATAATATAGAATGCCTTGCTTAGATTCTATTTGTAAATGTCCATTATGGCCGCCGAGATTGGAACGAGCATATGTCGCTATCGGCTGCACGAGTAACGTATCTCGGTGAGGTAATATAATATATCTATGGTACATTCAAGTACGTTTCACACTCTAGCCACCTTGACGTTTCGTTCTACTGTAGGCCTACAACACAATCATTTCAGTACGCGGAGCTAGACAATCTCGTACAAACCAACAGTCTTTGGCACAATTTCAACGAGCACGCACAAACAAGTTGACACAGTTCAAGTACCCTTCATAAAGATTTCCCCAAATCACAAGCATTGATTCATGTTATACATGTGCCATTCCCACACTGTTTCATCACACACTCAATAGACAGACAGTATTAGTTTCTTTGAATTACGCTAGTAAATTAGAAACAAATTGAATTCAATCGTTTGTAGCTTTGGTTAAAAGTTGGTTCATTTTCTTAGATTATACTTTGTGATGAATATATATTCCAATTTCAAAACTCAAATCACGTTTTCACTAGTAAACTGAATGGTAGAAATATTGTTGAAGATTGTAAGGATGGTAATATTGCCTTGTGACAAGCATATTGTTGAAGATTGTAAGGATGGTAATATTGACTTGTTGTGATCAAGCAAATGGCTGGAGAGTTGACAGGATGTGGCGTTTAATTCACTTGCGAATGTTGGAAGTTGTCTCTGGATCTTACAGCCTCAGCTCACAACCAACAGTTACACGTTACAAGTGGTTACAAGTCAATGGACATCACTAGAGACATGTAAATATAGCTTCTATTTTCACTTTTCGTAGAATTTAGAATTTGAAACGTAGCACTTTGGTGCATCTATTATTTTGAAACATCGTGTTTTGTAGCGTAACAATATTCTGTAGCATAACAACAGTACGGTACCTTTGAAACCACTAGGTAACGTACAATAGGCATACAAGAAAATCACCCCAATTGATAGTTTTAGTAAAATAGTCTCCACAAGCGAGTTAAACCTACGCCTCATCTGCCGCCTGCATTTGCAACTGCAATATTTTTTTAAAATTCCCCGACTAACTTCACCCGTTTACACCACAATTGAAATAATTTGGGGAAAAATAGCATCTATAATGCTTCTATTCGAAATATAGCGTCTATATCGCCAATACATTGAAACGTAGCAGATTCAGACGGTTGTAGAACTTTGTCGTCTTTTCAAAAACATAAAAGGACAATATCAAACGTATTGAAACATGAAGAAATATCAGAAAGACATGTGAAAAAGCACTTTTAGATTTCATCGCTTTTATAGCAATTTTTACATGTCTCTAGACATCACTGATCTCTATGTACATAGATGGCATATGCAGTAAGAGAAGAGCACAACTTGGCTACTGACACGCTAGTAATGAGCTTTCAACAATGGCTCTGGGCAGGAACATCAGCCGGTGTGCAAGTCCGTCAGATGTCAAATTGCCGTAGAAATTCTACAGACAAATCTGTAATGGGGCGTGGATGATTTTTCTGACCATTTCCAGTATTCTAGTAATTATTTCCAGCCTCAGTAAAAAATGTCAGTTAAATTCCCTTGAAGCAACTTGAAAAAAATATACGCTCATTGGTTGGTATATACAGGTAGCGTAATAGCTGCAGATGCAAGATGGCCGACTGGCTAGTTTCACTCGCTCACTTCACTCGCTACCAACTGAATAGCTGTAGAAACCTGAGAAGGCCTACTGTATCTGTCTGAAAGGATTTACAACGTTTGAAAGATGCACTTACAACAATACCCTGAAACTAGCACAGCTATCTGAATATACCGGTGATATTCGCGCATACTCTATTGGTCGCTAACCTTCTGACGCGGATCATGACATCATAAACGCGATTGAATCCTTTCTCACTCTGCTGTAATACGCATATAACGTACGTAATGGCAAATACAACGTATTTCCGAGATGTGGTTTTAGTTTTGCGATAACGCAGTTGATTACAGCTCGTGAATAGAATCTCTATCGAACCTGCTGAAACTCACACGTATTGAAAACTCATCCACAATCAATCAAGATCCTGAAATATTTCATTTGTCGAAACAATATGATTGAACGTCAAGCAGACTGTCGGGAGCACGAGCCACGATGGTTTCGATAGCTTGGTTCGAGTGCGTGGGAGGTGATCCCGTGTTCTGCTGATAACTTTCCAACGGTGTGAGATTGTCCTACTACGTGCTGGGCTTGACAAACATTGGGGGGCACACCAAACATCTAGAAGGCAGTGAATCATCAAGTTTGGGTGATCTCACAGTGACCAGAGTGTCCAACACAAAGCAACTACAGTAAATTATCTTCCATTCATAATGCAATGGACCCAAAAGTAATTATTTTGAATGATAAAAGTTTGAATCATCAAAATATTCATCAATGAGTTAATGGGTAGACATTCTCTCGGGACCAGTCATTGTTTGAATGATCCGAGCAGGAGTTCCTGGAACAGTCAACTCCCCAAGCCTTTTAGTCCTCGACGCTTCGGTCGAGTTCTGTCGAGACATTCCACTCGGCCTTAAAACTATCCATGCACATGCGTTACTGACCGTGTAACGGCGATAACGAGAATATGGTTACGCTGGCCGCTAGAAATCTTCTAGTGCTAATAGGCCATCGAGAGATAACTCAAGTCTACTTGTATCCAGCAAAGAAGAGGTTGTATGGGCACCAACATAATAACAGTAAATTGTTACGTAATTATATAACTTTTGGCTGCAATTGTGAGGTCGCTTTTGAAAGATGCAGTTGCATTTCTCATCGTAAACCTTGTCCAGGAAATCATGATACCACATCAAAAAAAATTTATAGCATTGATATTTGTGGTTGTTATGGTGGTAAACAAACTCCTCGTTTGGTGGATACAAGTATATGTATTTATAAGATATAACAATGAAGAGCCGGTGAGACTCCGAGCTTAGCTTTACGACTAGAAAGCGACTATCGCGCGGATAGCAGCACGACAACCACGCGGCAGCCAAGCCGTCGTGGACCTCTCCCCTCCATCGCTCGGACCGAGTGTCGTCATCAGCTGACATTACGTGCCCACAGAATGTAACGACAAACCTCCACAACTGATACAGTAAACCAGCAATCATTCAAAATTGAGTACACTAAAAAAATACCCAGTTTGTATTATAGTTGAATCACGATGTAGTTATATCAACATCCTTCATCATAATATGAAGATGTTCCAACTCGGGTCTTGAAAATGAAATATTTCCGGGGTCAGTTTCCCAAGTCCAGGGTCTCGATTGCCTGTAGCGCAACTATGGGTTTTATATGGAACTACAATGTCACTAGTACCGTAGCCACTCTTATCTACATCTAGTTCACAAGGGAATCCACTAGATCGTGACGGGCAATCAGGACCTTTGGCTCTGAACTGACCGCAAGGTGAGTCGGAACACCTCCTTTATACAATGATAAAGTATGTTGGTATCACTACAATGTGGTAGAATCATCAAAATATATTCTAAATTGAGTTTATGGATCATAATTCTGTAGGAAACAAATATATTCTTTGTATCACCACTAATTTGAATGATGATTATAGTTTGAATCGGCCGCAGACGACTGGTTGCGAGCGACGTGTCGAGGTGGAGAGATCCAGCGGCGGACCTGGGTTAGAGCGCGTCGTTGACACTTGGCTCACCTCGTTCGAGAGGCAGGCGTACGTTGACACAGGCAGACTCCACCACGCCAATATATATACACAGTGATACCTCTAATCCAGCGGTTTTCGAGGGACCAGGGAAATGATCCACTCCGGAAAAATGTACATCAGTTATCCGGGAGTGGGGTGGGACAAAATGGATAATGGAAGTAGGAAAACGATGAATCTGGGAAAGTTGCATAGGTTTCATTGCGTGCACCGGTATATAGGCCTACATATATATATATATATATATATATATATATATATATATATATATATATATATATATATATATATATTCGGGTTGCCAATCAATATGTTAAGTGATGTTAGTTCTTATTTAAGTTAAAGTTCCTTGCTTTTTACTATACTACTCTGCTATTAGTAATATTATCTGATGACAATGTTCACACATTGAAAAATGTACTACAACAGCTAATAAAATACAATACAATACAAAACAATACAATATTGAATATTGCGATCAATTTCCAATATAAAAATGTTGATAGATATCGAAATCAATTTATTCGGTTTTTGATAATTTTGCTATAGAATAAATAAGCATCGTGCTGTCAGTTGTGTGTCAGATTGGCCTGTAACTTGTAAGAAGAAGAAGAAGCAAGTCAAACCAACCAGCTTGTCTGTCTGCATCTCAGCATTACGTGACAACATGCACTCGACTCCCGTCTCTCGTTATCTACGCCTGCCCGCTGCCGTATTGATTCCAGCGATAGGAACAATCATCCTGGCAGGGGTGCATCGTG
>OZ023328.1:2571261-2706261 GCA_964007535.1 Brachyptera risi | reverse complement strand
ACATGAACCAACTCACAATTCAATTTGCAGGTTAGGTTGAACAAGGACAATAAGTAGAGACATCTAAGTATAGCTTCCATTTTTTCTTCTCGTAGCATTTAGAATTCGAAAAGTAGCACTTTGGTGCATCTATTATTTTGAAACATCGTGTTTTGTCGCGCAACAACGTTCAGTGGCATAACAACAGTACAGTACCGGTAAAACCACTAGATAACGCACAATAGGCATACAAGAGAAACACTCCAATTGATATTAAAAAAAAATAGTCTCTACAAGCAGGTCAAACCTACGCCTCAGGCGTCTGCCACCTGTATCTGCAACTGCACTTTTTTCCAAATTCCCCAACTAATTTCACTCATTTACACCTCAATAGAAATAATTTTGGGAAAAATAGCATCTATAATGCTTCTATTCCAAATATAGCGTCTATATCGCCAGTACATTGAAACGTAGCGGATTCAGACGTTTGTAGCGCTTTGTCGCCTTTTCAAAAACATAATAGAACAACATCAAACATAGTGTAACATGAAGAAATATCAGAAAAACATGTAAAAGGGCACTTTCAAATTCCATTGCTTTTATAGCAATTGCTATTTTTACATGTCTCTAACAATAAGGAACAGATCAGAGACAGGATGGCAGCAAAATCTCTGTCCTTCTCTTGGAATTGAACTACGACCCACAGAACCAGGAATCGAAGAAAATTGCCATTCACTATCCGCAGCAAATAACTAGGGTAGTACTGTATGTCAGTGGGGTGATGGGCCTATAAGCGGGATAGCGGGATCTGGGAGCAGTGCATTGAGGTTAACTGTGCCAGGGTAGTATGTATCCCACCAGAAACCCAGACGGGTAAAAACTTGGAGCCAAGTACTGAAATATTTTACCAACTACAAAAACATCCTGATATATGAAAGGTGTGAAATCAAAACTGTATGCCAAGTGCAACTTATTATTCGTCAATACTTGCATTAATATTAATATTAATAAACTTTTACAGGTGCGGCCCAAAAAAACAAATTCTTGTTTTGTGAAAAAAGTGTATTGCAGTAAATGCCGTATCAAGATTTAGAATGTAAATTGCTATGTTGAGAATGAGCAGACGGCTCGATGCACAGTGACACTAAGCAATGTATTTCAGGTATGATTATTGATATTTTTCAATATTTTGAAACATATTACTCGAATAGACATCCAAACCAGTAATTATTAGAAAAAAGAAAGAAGAATGCTTGAAAAAATGAAAATTTCACCCGAGTCCCCCCTTAATTTGAATGTTTGTGAATCAAAATCGTTTTTTGTGGGTCTCTTCCATTTACGATTAACGAGGTTTTGAGCTCGCTTGCTCAAACTAAGGTTGTGTTTGAGCTCGCTCGGACTTGAATTTGTGCTCAAACTCGCTCGGGCTAAAATTGTGCTCGGAATCGCTTGAAGCTCGCTCAAACACAAAAAGCTCTGCTCGCTCAGTCCTACTTATGTTTATTACTACGCGGCGTCAAATAAAAATGATGTAAATTGACCAATGTAGATGGGCGTGACTTATTCGAAGCAGGGGAAATTTTAGATACCTTGATTGGTTAAATCCCTATTTCCCCTGCTTCACTGTCCACTTGATTGGTTTTTATGTTTTGTGACATTACGAGGGCGGACGATCTACATCGGTCAATTGGGAAAATCATGCTTCTTCATGATGAAACATTCATTAAATAGGATTTTAGAGGAATATCTCGCAGTTTCTAGTTGATTCTGTTGTTATGAGTGTGCGGGTGTAATACGCCTAATTTTTATGAGCAAAAAACGTATTTTTGACCGAATATAGGCCGACATTCGCATATAAGCCGAGGGTGACTTTTGGGCTTGAAATTTCGAGAAAAACCCTCGGCTAATATTCGGGGCAATACGGTACATTATTGTGTATGTTGCTCATTATTGCTTTGGAATGAATGTTTTGATGTGTAAATTAAGAAATTTAAAAGAAATTGCAAGATGCTTTTCTCCTTTCCTTGTTATTATTTTAAATGTTTACAGCAAAAATAATGGTTTGCCAAGCGTCGTTCTTTTACGTAATCATCGTGTGCTCTAGGTCGCGCTCGGGTGTGTTATTTACGCATTGCTTAGTTTAGTTGAGGCCCCTCACAACGGTTTCTCACGTCTCTGCTAGCAACTAGTGCAGGCCAATACCAAGGGTTTCTCTCATTCGCGTCCCGAACAGAGCGCTAAACATTTCAATCGCAATGTATTTTTAACGGTACCGGAGACTGCAGGTGCGACTTATACGACCGTATGAAGTCAAAAAAAAAAAAAAATGACTGTCAAAAACAGGGGTGCGACATATATGGGAGTAATACGTATATGCCTTTCCTATCTCGCGTTTACACTACAATAGAAATTGCTATTGCTGTCAACGTATTGCCTACAGGAGGAGTACGCTCAACTTTCGAGGCCATATTGCTCGTAGCCGACCAGTAAAGTGTAACGTCACATTCCGTTGACTGCCTAGCTTCTGTTGACGCCATATCGTTGAGTGGGAGAATCTCGGTGATTCGTGACTGACCTTTTTCAGTGACACAGAAGACAGGTTACTTTTAGGTTATGTTTATATTGATCTAAACGAAATCTGTCACTATCGATAGGCCCTACAGTAGTACTCGAGGTGAAATTGTTTACTATTTTTATCGCAACTGTCGATCTATGTTTTGGTGATTTGAGCTCTACGTTGCGCTACTGGCATTCGCTGGTTCAAGCTACTGGCACCGCTACGGCAGAAAATAAAATATTTTGGATCCTATACACGACGGAAAATACTTGACCGAAAACCGTAATACATTACTATTTTAGTTGATCATCTGAAGGGTGTTTGATAAGGCCTGGGTCTACAGTGAGGTCACGACGAGGAGAAACCAGCTTACCTGTTGGACTGTGCCATGAGGAGTCCCCCGTAGCTGCCGTAAGTCGGTCTCTTGGTTGGCGGTGATAGGTAGTGCTCTACTTTATCGTCGTCCAGTTCAAACTTGCGCTTGACCTGGCCCAGCGAACTGGGGCGCATGGCGATTGGGCTCAGACTGCGCCTGAAACAAGTGCAGCGGTCGCCCGTCACTTAACCTCGTCATTCGCTCAATAGAAACTTCTACTTTCTTTTCTAGGACTACTGCCGATGATGATTATTGTGTGCCTAATGATCCCACCAACAGGCAGGCCCGAGCGCGTGGGCGAGAAGCACTGGCGGCCGAGGCCCGAGCGCGTGGGCGAGGGGGAGGAGCAGACGGGGGGGCTCAAGGGGAGCTGAGGGCTTACCGTGTGGCGAAGGCCTTGCGTGTTGGACTGGGCGACGTGCTGGTCTTCCAGTAGGGCAGGCCCGCGTGCACGCCCGGCGAGAAGCACTGGCGGCCGAGGCCCGAGCGCGTGGGCGAGGGGGAGGAGCAGACGGGGGGGCTCGAGGGGAGCTGAGGGCTTACCGTGTGGCGAAGGCCTTGCGTGTTGGACTGGGCGACGTGCTGGTCTTCCAGTAGGGCAGGCCCGTGTGCACGCCCGGCGAGAAGCACTGGCGCGTGGGCGAGGGGGAGGAGCAGACGGGGGGGGGGGGGGGGGGGGGGGCTCGAGGGGAGCTGAGGGCTTAACGTGTGGCGAAGGCCTTGCGTGTTGGACTGGGCGACGTGCTGGTCTTCCAGTAGGGCAGGCCCGCGTGCACGCCCAGCGAGAAGCACTGGCGGGCGAGGGGGAGGAGCAGACGGGGGGGCTCGAGGGGAGCTGAGGGCTTACCGTGTGGCGAAGGCCTTGCGTGTTGGACTGGGCGACGTGCTGGTCTTCCAGTAGGGCAGGCCCGCGTGCACGCCCGGCGAGAAGCACTGGCGGCCGAGGCCCGAGCGCGTGGGCGAGGGGGAGGAGCAGACGGGGGGGATCGAGGGGAGCCGAGGGCTTACCGTGTGGCGAAGGCCTTGCGTGTTGGACTGGGCGACGTGCTGGTCTTCCAGTAGGGCAGGCCCGCGTGCACGCCCGGCGAGAAGCACTGACGGCCGAGGCCCGAGCGCGTGGGCGAGGGGGAGGAGCACACGGGGGGGCTCGAGGGGAGGTTCAGGTGCAGCGGGTCCAGCACGCGCTGCACCATGCGACGACTGTCCGCTCGGCTGCCCTCCAGCGAATCCACCTGCGGCACGTAACAACACATTTCTTACATTATCACTGGCATTATTCAAGGAAATCAGGTTTCTTTCTTCATTCATTTCATATATTATTTATAATGTCTTGCTTCTAGACAAATATCCTCTATTATACTTTCATTCTCTCCAGCTTCAACTTGATCATCATTCTTTTCATTATTTCAACTCAGACAGGCGGATATGTCATTCATCATCTTGCACTTCATTTTATACCCAACATTATACTGTCTCCATGTTAAACCACAGACAAGCCTGTTTCAGGCTTGCTGGACTCTTGTCAACTTGTATGTACTTATATTGGGAACCAATAAGAGAAATGTCAAGTTTCAACAGTTGACAGCCGCTCACCAAATCACTACGTCACGTCACGGGCCCAGTTATCTCCCCGGTTAGATCGCACAGATACCAGCGTTCAGATAGTCTACATAGATACACCAAGTTGCATCAGAATCTGAGTCGGTCAGGTCAGTTTTGCTACTTGGCTGAGTTTATTTGACCTATTCTGAACTCAAGGTTAGACCCCCATGTCTGAATGATACTACAGTAAACCCTCGTTAATCCGAAATTCAAGGGACCCCAAAAAGTGATTTCGATTTATAAAAATTCAGATCAACCAAAAAACTACTTTTCCACGAAAATCATCACACTTCCCGGTTAGAATTGAAGCAATTTCGTATTGAGCGCGAGAGTAAGCTAGATGCCACATGTGCGAGGAACCGAATCACTAATCGTGTGTATTCCGCTATCTTTGACAGCAAACGAACGTTAGATGGCCAGCTTCCATTGGCGCTCGGCCGTTCCGAGTGATTGAGTGTTCCGAGCCAAAGACCTTAGTATCTAACCCAACGAAGTTACATTCTAAGGTCTTTGGAGCGGCCCGAGCACACTCGGAGTCGGATGACGTATTCAGTGGCAGCGAACAGCTGAGCTGGCTTCGACCTATTGTTACGCGTCAAATAAAAAGGATGGAATTTATGAAAATAATGATCAATTCAAGGAATTCACTCGATCTATTTCGGATTATCCAATCCGAAAACAGTGCTAAAGCAATTGAGGGGCTGAAATATTAGTTTGAATCACGGATTAGCTGGAATTCAGGTTAACCATATTCATTAACATTGAAATGCATATACCTTTAGCCGGGGACTGACTTCAAGTTGGAAATATGTCAAATTTCGGATTAACCGAGTTTGGATTAACGAGGGTTTACTGTACAGTGAAACCTCTACCTATAGTTTTTCAAGGGGTAAAATAACTCATTTGTGCAGGGAAACGATCCATCAATGGAACTCTGGCATTGGTTTCAGTTAGGGTTGCTGTTCGATGTGATTTCATGATCGATAATCAATTACTTCATGTCGATTAACAAACAGAAAAACATCGATATTTCAGATAAGATTCGATAATCAAATAGAAATGATTGATAATCGAACATATCGATATATCGATGTTTTTTCCCCACCTAAATTCAGTTTATCAACTCTTATTACCGGTAACTCTAGCAGCTGTTTCATCTCTTGTCACACTGTAGCCTGCTGCTATCATGTGTGTGTCAGCATTGACAAGCAGTTCACCTTGAACTCGAGCCTGCTTGAGCTGTTTGGCAGTGTGGAGGGGGGGGGGGGGAGGAGGGGAGGGGGAGAGAGAATGCTTGGCGCCTCATAATATAGGCACATGTCAGTAGAGCGATGTTTAAGCTGACAAAGCGAAACAATATCACAAGAGCACACATATAAGATAACAAGTTTCAAGTATTAACTGATCAACTATACAAATATAAAATATAAACTAGTTCAACTTCACAGGCCATTATTGTGTAGGCCCATATTGATCCGTCACCTATTGAAAATATAAATACCACAATAACAATGACAACAACATAATGATGAGAAGAATCTCATTAATTATTAATGAATTGGTTCCTCTTATTCTGCTGAAAACTAAAGGCGCAAAGTACAACTGAGCAAAACGTGTTGCGACTTCCCCGCGCATGCGACACTTCTGTAGGCTACGCATTTCTATTGGCGGGATTGTTGACCAATCACGCGCGAGCATTCTCCTGCCATACTCTTTCATTGGATATATTTTGGAAACGTTTGTAATATTTCTGGCGATTGAGAATACGTATCAAATATATCGATTATATTGTTTATTTCAATACTTCGATACTGAAATCGTATTCGATTATTATATCAATTGGAACATATCGAACTATATCGATATCGAATCCATGTTTTTGATTTCGAACCGAATCCGAACCGAATCTTCATAAAAATACCGAATCCGAATCTTTTTAACATGCATTGTGAAGCGTGATAATGGGACAAACGACACTGCTGATCAAGTTACACTTGATCCAGGAAGTGAAAATCCTATCTCAGCATTCTCATAATGACTAGAAACTGCGAGGTATTCCACTCAAAACACGTTTAATAAATATTTTATCATGAAGAAGAATCATTTTCTCAATTTCCTTCATTTTTATTCAACGCGCAGTTATCAATATCGTAGCTGCTTGCTGCATGGCGTCTGTCATCCTACTACTGCGTGGTCGTGACGTGTGTGGTCTAACCTTGACAAGGACGAGACCAAAGATCTTAGTATCTAACTTCGTTAACGAAGTTAGATACTAAGGTCTTTGACGAGACTTTCGTTCGTCCGACTCGAGACGGCCGAGCGCCAATCGAAGCCGGCCATATATGACGACCCCACCCACTCGTAGGCTAGTGCGCATCGCATTTGCTCACGCGATCTAGAAAGTTGACAATGCAATGTTGCCACGTTTTTGGCGCCAAGATTCGAAATTTTCGAGTCTTTATTGTTGGGCCGAATCCGAATCTGAAAGTGGATTCGGAAAACATGGATTCGCACACCCCTACAAATAATCAAATATCAACTGGCAACCCTAGTTTCATGTGAGTGGGGTGTGACAATAAATGCCAGAAGCAGTTACCTTCGGCTCGTCGGGCACGAGCCTGAGGTCCTCCCAGGACTGAGACATCTGCATGGCGGAGAAAGTGTCCCTCTCGTGCGCCGCCTCCCTCCCCGCCACGTCCACGCACTCCTCCTGCCGCAGCTGGCTGACGCGCGGGGTGAACCGCGGCGGACCCGGCGACCCCTGCGGACAAACGCGCAATATCTGCATTACAACACGCACAGACCAACCAGCCAGTCGGGAATGTGTGAAAATATAATTCAACTTTGATACATCTATGACTATCAATAACGAAACGGGATAAGCAGCATGGCGTAAGTCCTATCCTTTTAACAATAGGCCGTTTTCACCACGATGGAATCAGCGCTTTCGTGTACATTTCTGAGATTCGCAATTTCAAATCAAATCGTACGTATTAGGCTCGTATTTCAGTGTATAGTACATAGTTGTACAATTGCATTGTTTCTGATCTTTCTCGTAGATGATGAGTAATTATTCAGTTATCAAATGGTGAATATAGCAGTAGGGCTCTTGGCTAGGTGACTAAATGCTTTTACAGACGTATTTTAAATTTAGATTGGCCAATTCAAATTAAATTTATCCCAATATTGTTTAATGCGGTTGGAAAGAGCTGGATTCACAGATTGCATTACATCTATTACTTGTATAGATCAACACACAACAATACCATCAAATCATCATAACATTTGTGAGGCGGCATCCCTTTGATATACGCATGGTGTGAGAGGAAAGCGCCATGTTGCTTATCCCGTTACGTTATTGATAGTCATAGGATATATGTAAGATTAAAAGTCAAAATGTAAGATTGGAGGTCGAAATGTAAGATTGAAGGTTGAAATGTAAGATCGAAGTTAAAGCCACTAGCAGCTACGACAGACGTGACTTCATATATTCAATGTATTCCCATTGGTCGGCAGTCGAAGCGAGGTACGATTTTACCGCTCGAGCTGTTCTGCACCGTGGCATTGCGCATGCGTACTAACAAAGAGCAATCATCCACCCTCTGCAATTGATATTATCAATTAATAGAGACATGTAAATATAGCGTCTATTTTTACTTTTAGAATTTGAAAAGTAGCACTTTGGTGCATCTATTATTTTGAACCATCGTGTTTTGTAGCGCAACAACGTTCTGTAGCATAACAACAATACTGTACCCTCAAAACCATTATACAACATACAACAGACATAAAAGTGGAACACTCAAATTGATAGTTTTTTGAAATGGTGTCCACCACCCACGTTAAACCTACGCCTCATCTGCTGCCTGCATTTGCAGATGCACTTTGGTTTTCGAAATTCCTCAACTGACTCCACCCGTTTACTTCCCAATTGATATATTCTGCAGAAAATAGCATCTATAATGCTTTTCTTCCATATATAGCGTCTATATCATCGATACGTTGAAACATAGCGGATTCAGATGTTTGTAGCACTTTGTCCCCTTTTCAAAAACATGATCAAACAACTTCAGATCTATACAAACATGAAGAAATGTTGGAAGAATATGTTTCAAAGCACTTTTATATTTTGTCGCTATTATAGCAATTGCTATTTATTTTTACATGTCTCTATCAATTATTCATTCATTCATATTTTGTTCCGAGTACTTCATACAAGCAAAGAACGCGGTCACACCAAACAGTCCGGTCGTCACGACTATCAAATGACATCCAACTGGAGCGGCTTGTCTGGTCACACGTATCACGATCTAACTGCAAGAGAGGACAACTCGGTAGACGAAGATTTTTCATTTTTTTTTTTTATATTGGGTTTTAACGACGCACTGTAATGATTACCAAGATCTATTGGCGTCGGATGAATGATTAATGAGATGATGGGATGATGAGATGAAGGTTTTTATGGGTATTGGGAAGGATAATGGGCAGGAAGCGGTCGTGGCCTATATTGTGGGAACCATCCCGGCATTAGCCTAGACTACAGAGGGAAACCACGAAAAAAAACCTGTAAAGATGGACGGTGGCGGGGATCGAACCAGGTCCGATATGTCCCTTCACCTCCCGGGTCAAACGAAGCAAGTGCGCTAACCACTCAGCTACTGTGCCGGTAAGAGGAAGATTTTACACAGTGTAAATGAAGCAGCCGATCAGAAATACGTGAAAGTTTAACGGAACTTTGATAAGTAAGATTGAAGGTGAAAGCTACTAGCAGCTACGACAGATGTGATGTCGGTCGGCAGTTGGGGTGGGCGTTGCGCAAGCCAGCTGGCGACCAAAGACGCGGCTGGTCATTCGACGTTCTTACAACGCTCAATAATACGTAGTGGCCTTTTGAACAACAATTTGTGATCAACACCGAATATACCATCAAAAATAGATGTGAATTATCGAAAAATCATGTGATCGAGGTTGCGTTGGTTGGCCCGTAGATTGGGAGTTTTAAAAAATTGATATTGGGTTCAATGACACACTGTACTGATGACAGATCTATTAGCATCAGTGAATGATATATGAGATGGTGAGGTGAAAGGTTATTCTACTAATAGTTACGCTCATCAGTGATGGGAAACGCTGTTTCTCGAACGTGATTGGTTCTTTAAAGAGTGAGTGTTGAAGGGGTGGGAGGGGGGGGGGGGGAAGAGGAAGGAAGGGGTGAGAAGAGTGGAACGAAGGAAGGGAAGCAGACTGGGTGGCGCGGTGTGAAGACGATGACGCATGATGCAGTGGGGTGGTTCTAACATCTAGAACATTCTTGACCGCTGTCGAACGTCCTCATGTTGTTCGTGAATGTACTGTGAATGTGTGTGTGGGTGGGTGAGTGTGTGAGTGTGTGAGTGAGTGTGTGAGTGAGTGGGTGAGTGTGTGAGTGTGTGAGTGAGTGTGTGAGTGAGAGTGAGTGTATGAGGTACGTGAGTGAGTGTGTGAGTGAGAGTGAGTGTATGAGGTACGTGAGTGAGTGTGTGAGTGTGTGAGTGGGTGTGAGCGAGTGAGTGAGAAGCGCGTGGGGGGGGGGAGGAGAATGGCCGTAGAGGGTTTGAGAGAAGAGGAAGGAGTGGGGGTGGTTGGAGGGGGGAGGGGTGACAGTACGTAATTGCGTTCACACGGCAGAGCGGCTGGTGAGGTGTCAAAATAATCTCGCGTATAAGTGGAGGGCATGGTGGTGATTTGGCTATATTTATTATAGGTGATTTTGGATAGTGAGGAGTCGGTCGTGGCCTGTTGTCAAGGAACCATCCCATTATTGACCTGAACGACAGAGGGAAACCACGATGCACCCGTCAGGATGGTCAACCATGGCGGGAATCGAACCCCGGTCTCCTGGATGATGGTTCAGTGTATTAACCACTCGTCCCAGTATCTCTCATGGACCTGGTGCTTCATCTACCCTTGCAGAATGGTTTCATTTCAAGTGTAGGCCTACTGTCCCGATCGCTGCTCTACCTGGTGGACAATTTGAAACTATATGACATGCCTTCTATCCACGAATATTGGCATTCCAGATGACAGCTGAGACAACGTGAATATATGTTTGCATTCATTGTGAGTGCAGTTAGTTCCTTGTGTTACGGCTGGATGAGTCACAATAGGTAGGTACAAATATTGGAACGATAAATAGCTGTATACGTTTTCAAGACGTAGGATGGACGAGTGGATAGTACACTGAACCGTCGTTTGATTCCTGCCATGGTCGTCCATCCTGACAGGGGTTTTTCGTGGATTCCCTCTGTCATTCAGGTCAATACTGGGATGGTTCCTTAACAACAGGCCACAACCAATTCCTTCCCAATATAAAAAAAACACCTAATAAATATTGACCTTTCATCTCACCATCTCATATATCATTCACCGACGCCAATAGATCGTAGTCATCAGTATAGTGAGTCGTTAAAGCCGAACTATAAATTGAAAAATGAACCACCAATGCAACCCTGAATACATGTTAGCAACAGGGTGTTACTGGGGATAATACTTACGCCCGAATGGACAGGGCTGAAGCTGGCGCTGAAACGCCGAGTTCTTGGCTCGCTCGAGAACACGTTGAACGGCAGAGCATCCCTGTGAAACAAACGCTTGGATTAGTTCTATTGGATCACAACAGAGAGCAGATACGTATTGCCGAGATACGTTACTCAACGTTAACAAGGTTGTGTACATATTCAGTAGCTTCCCACCGCTTTGCAAACCGGGAAGTTTCCGCCATCTTCGACGTAATATGAGTGATAATATAGGCCTAGAGTACCTTGCTCATGTTCTATTTGTAAATGTCTAATATGGCCGCCGAGATATGTCGTCGCTATCGGCTGCAGGAGTAACGAACAGTGCATGGGACATATCAGGCTTGCGCTGATAACTTTACAACGATATCGGTAGCAACACATCCTAATGCAAGACAAACACAGATATTTCTGATAGGCCTACCTTCAAAATGATGTGAAATAAAATGAATAACCTTGGATTGTATCAGCCTGATTTTCATGGGTAGACCACTGAATTATTTATTATTTATCGTATGTATACACTTACAGTTGCACAAAATCGCGGTGGCAAGACATTACGCTAAATAGCAAATACTAGTTAAAAACCAATCCACAAAAACTCTCAAATTCCCTCTCTTGAACGCTCCTCTATGCGCTACAAGGACCATCGAAGACTGACCTCTCTTCTTCCTGAATTCTCTTTCTGAACAGTTTATTCGACGCTCTCTCCCCTTCAAATACCATTTGCTTCAGTTTGTTCCACTCTCTGATTGTGCGGTTGATGAAAGAGTAATGTCCAGTATGTTCTTGTTCATGCAATATAGGCCCAAGTTCAATAGTTTTCACACCATCTTGAAGGTATTGAACCACCTGTGTTTCTCGTATCTTATAACCTTCAAATTTGACTGAAAAAACTGACATTTGGCAGAATCAGCTCCCACGCGCTTCCAAGATGTAGTTCTAGCGCTTTCTATGGGCCCATATAGAGTAGGTGGGACTACAGGGCACTAACGAGATCTCGCTACATGGGATATTACCAGATCTGCACCAAGTTGGGCCTATTCAAACTACATGGCCAAACCATATTCTTATGAATGATACCCTAGTTATTTAGGCCCATGCCTTGTGCAGGACTTGAACCCAAATCCAACTTGCATTCTGTTACCACGGCAATGTCTGAAGTCCTGGTAAATATAACAAGTACGTATTACGAGCACAGACTTACAGGAGAGCCACAATCAGTTGACAATCACAAAGTCGTGTTGTGTAGGCTATGTATGTTTTTTCTATCCGATTTATTGTCCAACACTGCACGCGTGCGCATCCAAGTCATCTCTTAATATTCTTTTTACGTTCGTGATGAGCCAATCGGGCAAATTACGCTTCTTTAAAAGTAGACGCCCTAATCTAGTGACGGTCAGAATTTCTGAGTTACAGAAGACAAAGCTGAAGGTGATATCAGAATAATGCACCGTACTTTGAAGTCTTGACTCTTGAATATCTAAAGCTCGTACATATGGCCCTTGAAGGCTTCAGGTACCGTAACACGTATCTTCTCAGTACTGTATTGACATTTCCGATATAAATGTTTTATTTAGGAATTTAGAATATTAGCAATAAATGTAAATTTACTTTCAATGAATCTTTTTTCTATTTTTATAATATTTTGGTACTTTCTGTTTATCTTTGGATATTATGCATTTTCAACTTATTGTATACGACCTATCCAATATCATGTATATGATCACTTCTGGAGGGAAATGAATATTATTATTATTTAAGAAAAAAAATCCATTGGCCAAAACGCATAATGTGCAATGAAATAGTTGTTTGACTGCATGACGGCATAGCAATTCAATTTAGTCTCCTGGGGGCGCATTCCTGTACGATTTAATCTGGTTTTAGTGATGTTGGTACCAACTTGGTATTCATAAAAAGATAGGGCTGGAAATAATACCAGAAGAGCAGGATTAACTTAAACCTGCCAAAGAGCGGGTTTAGCGTCTTTCAAGATCCACTTCAAGATTTCAAATATTAATTTAAATATCTAATATAGTGAATATCGTTACGGGAATGCGATTCCTAGAATAAGAACTGAAGCAAAGGGAATATAAGTGTATTAAAATAATTTTATTATCAGTTTTATTATTAATTATCCATTTGCTAGAATTCTTTTCGAAGTTGTATATTCATGTCAGTTCTAAAAGCGGAAATTCACATTGGCAGTTAGGTTGCATTGTTAGCACGGCTGCCTGCAACGCAAGGTGGGCTGGGTTCGACTCCACTTATGTCAACTTTTTGTTTTTCATTTAATTTTATTGAAAAGAGTGCATTAGGCTGAGATTTGAAAGTTTTGTTGAGATTGGATGAGATTTAGGTAGGGCCTACATTTTAGCTGATTTGTAACAACATTTGTCAAAAAACTGTTTTACCCCACACCCCCAGTGGGGTACAGTTCTTTCAAGCAACCGTTTATGCTGGTACCTAATGTCAAGTCCTGCGCACGCCAATGACAGTTGTCATCATCCAACTAGATTCTGTAGACGATACCGTACGGTACCGTAGTTCTGAGAGGCAATCGGTTGCTCTACTTTCCACAAAAATCTTTTTGATGTTTTTGAAAATCTCATCAGAATAACCCAATGGAGAAAATATTGGAGAAATTTCCCAAATAGATTCAAATTTTGATTGATTGATTAATTTTGCTTAAAGACCCCACCAACAGCTATGTTATATGGGGGTACGAATGAGCAGGTGATCATAAAACTATGAAGCGATGATAAGTGAAAGAATGTTGACTGAAACGGTATTCAGACGGAGAAAATTGGAAACAGTCAAATTGTATTCAATATTGTGCATTGAATTAATTAAGACACATATTTGTCTACGATTCTTCAAGAAAAATGGTTAGAATGATGCTTCCAGTAGCCTGTCTATATAATAGTACTATATGCATGAGGTAAAATACATATACAAATATCCTAGATCCTATTTATAATACAGTTTTTAACTTTCGCAGTCCAATCCCCATGCCTCAAAATTCTCATCGAAATGTCCACCTCTTCTGTCTGTGAAGATAGCCCCCCCCCTTCCCCGATGCGAATATTCTCAGCACTGGACAGTAAGAGGGGAATGCTGAACTTGATGAAAAGTTTGTGAATTACAGAACAGTCGGAAAAGTGGCAAAAATCGCCTACTCGAGTACGCTTATCACTCATGGTGATTTCCGTGATGTTAATTAGAGTACACCCTCAAACAAAATAGGCCACACAACATGACTGAGAAAGTATACACAACAATGAAACGTGTGAGCCACGTCACATGTGGGCTTGGATGGTCTGTTCCAAGTCGATGACTCTTTTCAATTTTCAATTTTCAATTTCAACATGTTTTTTATTCTTATTAAGCAATTAGATGACAAATATGAAATAGAATACCGTAACAAACACAATATGGGAATAATAACAAATAAATTCAATACGAATATAACAGTAAATAAGAAGAATAAAGAAGAACTGCCATTAGTGCGAAATAAGTTGGTTAATAATAAGAAGCCCGCATAAGAACGAATTCTTGTGTGCAGGCAACATAACGTATGATTATTTAACAAAAGTTGGCTATGAAGCAAATAATAAAATAAGTAAAATAAGTACATCTATTTGTTAACAAAGAAGACAGAAACAAATATTGAAACAAAAGAATAAATATTTACAAAATTACTCTTGATTGAAAAATGAACAGTTATGATAATAATAATGACGATAATAATAATAATTAGAAGAAAAAGCATAGCATGATAGATTATAAACAATAGCACATAAAAGTGAAATTACAATTAAGTTATATGAACCAAAACACTGATGGAAAGCAAACATTGAACACATATCATGAGAACGTATTTCCAATTGGTTCATCAAAATGTATTAGGCCTATCTCGTGATTGTTTTCTGATGATGTCATTCTTTTCGCATGTTGTAGCACTTGGTAAGTATGACGTCAAGCCTTAGGAATGCTGGTCGAAGGGACTAGTCGACGCCTGCCTTGGAGGGGTTGGGCAGATGACTAAAAAAAATGCAGGTAGGCCTACTTTCAATTCGGTGGTGTATTTGCGTTGACTCGACGGGACACCCAAGCGTTAGTAGGACTGGTCAGTCGTCGAAAGCATAAAGCGCAGGCCTACTCGAGGGTAGTTTGACTAACAACTTGGGTTTGTTGACAGCTAATTAACCGAAAATTGATAACAATCACGCGTAATGTAAAAATTACTTCGACAAGTACAGCTATGTTGAGAAGAACTTTCGAAAGAATGCGAATTCGTTCCTACGTTCCACAAAAATGGTAACAAAGTTCATGGAAAAGTTCCTTGCTATAAAAAGGAACTAGTTTCTTACCGGCACATGTAGCCGTGTGGCTAACGCACTTGCTTCATGTGATCCAGGAGGTGAAGGGACATATCGGACCCGGTTCGATCCCCGCCACCATCCATCTTTACAGGGTTTTTTTGTGGTTTCTCTCTGTAGTCTAGTCTAATGCCGGGATGGTTCCCTCAATATAGGCCACGACCGCTTCCTTCCCACTATCCTTCCCATACCCATAATACCTTCATCTCATCGTCCCATCATCTCATTAATCATTCATCTGATGCCAATAGATCTTAGTCATCATTACAGTGCGTCGTTAAAACCCAATATAAAAAAATGAAAATAAACTAGTTTCTTTGAAAGTTCCCCAAAAAGGAATGCGTTCCTTTCGTCACGTTCCTACTCAACTCTGCTTATTCAGGCAACTGTTATTGTAAATAAACATATGTTATAGTGTAGGCCTATGTGACACTGACATTGATCAGTGCTAACTAGAAATAAGGTCGACCTTTAGGGCAGAGACTATACGCTAGCTGCTAAGACTACTCACGATTGTCCTGTCTTGCAACTTCTAGACCTAGATTGTAGGTCCATTGATCAAGAAGACACTTTGATCCTAAGCCTACGTGATGTGTATAGTCTACGGTTAACCTTCAGGCAATTCAAGTGTCGATCAATAAAGTAATACCATAATATATGTCAACCAACACCAATTCCATCTGGCACCAAGGTCTCACTTGGTGCAATAATTTGATTCCAATGCACTAGGAGGCTCATTCTCTTGATTTACAATTCAAGTTGGCATGTGGGCCTAGACCTAGACCTACATCAACAGCGTATAATTAGAACTTTACATAAGGGGACACTTGGAGACATAAGTTAACAAGCAATAGGCCCCTATAGGATAATTTGTTGGTGCATCGAGCAAGTCGGGATTGTTGCGGCGATGTAGGCCTAGGCCTAGATGTCATCATGTCTCATACCAGGCCTATTGAAAGATTAATCAATAAACCCCAGACTTGGGCAAAGTGGGCCTACCTTGTAGGTGTAGTTGCTGGCCTATTAGATGCAGCTGTCATCGTGGTGGTTAGCTCATTAATCATAGGAGCACTGCTTGAACGTTTCAGACTTGCAGGCAAATCAATATCCATCCTTGAAAATGACTCCTCCAGTTTTATTGAGAGTTGTCACAAAGGTCAGTATTGTAACAACCCACGGCAACATTAGAAGCCTAATAACAAGTCTAGGTCCTAGGCCTAGGCCTAGTTTAGGTCCAGCCTAACTAGGTAGGCTATAACCTGCACTCGAGTCAACTTTGGTTACGGGTCTAGGTGGTAAACCACGACCCAGGTCTTCGCATGTAACATGACATACTAATTTAATTAAAATACTTGATTACAATTCTAGCAAGCCGCGTAGGCCTAGCACTAGTTTCATTGATCTATACCCCTACGTTGAAGATAGGCGCCTGTATTTAAGCCTAAGCCTATCGTGTTGTAGGCCTGATAATGGCCGGGTAGGCCTAGGCCTAAACTGAGTAGGCCTAGCCTACAGAAGCAAGAAAAATAAACGATGCCCTGGCTGTACATGCACTCGGTCTAGTGTAAACTCGCAGGAAATAGATGTCCTCTACAGTTTTCGTGTACACTTTGCATAACTTAATTTTATTGAATAAAATTCTTTTATTTAGTAGGTAGCCTACACAAAATAATAACTTTAGTGAACTCTGAACACTGCTTTTCTAGCTCCAGCCTCCAATGGCAACACTGCATCACTGAATAATCATCAGTAAATCATCAATATAGAAGGCACTGTCCACATATTGAATATTTTTATTTTTATCTAGTTTTTACTGATTGATACTAGGCCTATTATGAATTGATATTGATGTAATATTGAATTTTTTTAATTCATTCAGAATCAAGATTGATGGAACTGACTAATTCAAGCGAAATTTTGAGCGAAATTGAGAATTAAGACAATTGTAATGTTCATGTGGCAACAGTGTTCCTGTGACTTGTGTCAAAGGGGCGGGGTGAAAGGATTGACAAGTCAAGTAGGCCTAACAGCTACGTCAACGTCGAACAAAAATTAAAACTGTCAAAATTTCCGAATTTATTTATGGTAGTTTCACATTTTATTCTTGAAATTACGACAATCGTTATTTGAAGATCTTCAGAACGATGACAATGGGAGATGAAACACCAGTAACTTCATTAGTACTTCCTGTTTTAATAAGGCCTATCTTGTCTCAGGTAAATATTATTGTCTTTTGTGTGTCAGACCAAGGCCTAAGCCTAGGCCTATTGACTCAACTTTAATCTATGTAGCTTGCTTAGGCCTGGGCCTATGTCCAGATAAGACGACATAGGGCCCGTGCTCTAGGAATAGAATAGTCCTTGGCCTAGGCCTAGGCATTAAATTGAGCTATTATCCGGGCCTGGCCTCTAAGCAGTGCCAATGCCAGTGCTATAGTTGCTCTCTCCTGGAGAACCAAAGACTGTGGCGTAGAAAAATCCATAAGCGAGCCTAGGCTAGGACTACCTAGGCTAGACCTAGGCCTACGTAGGTTAGATTCACCTAACCTTGGCATGGCCCTACTAGGCCTATCACGCAACTAGCGTAGGCCCAAGTCTACCACGGTGCTAAAATGAATAACATATGCAGGAAAATTGTCATGTAGCGCATCGCAACCAATTTCCATTTTTTTAGATTCTGAAATAAGTGTTTTCTAGTAGATCTTGATTGGATCTACCAAATGAATTCATCACACAATGAGAATTGTTATCATTCAATACTTTGTAACTCCCTTGAACATAATGGATTGAGCAAAAGGTATAGGCCTACCTTCAAAGGACTGCTATTTTTGGTCAAAACAATTTCAATTGGTTGCTAAAGAAAGAACCCATTACCCTTGGCCAAAGCTTTTAAATGTGCAGCACCAATTAAAAAAATAATAAAAACAACAAGTGTAATTGGCCGCGTCGCTTTATATGTGCCAATATTACCATTCTCCTAAATATGCCTCTGAGGACACAATAAATCCGATAGCGTAGGGCACCCAATATCTACGTCTCAAGTCAGGCTCCCAGTATTATTGCTAAATAAAATGAGGACTATCAAATTATCAAATTATTAAATAGGCCCAATATTTTATTACATGCACAAGTAATTATGCTGATTATCGTACCATTTCCAATATTTGTGTAGAAAGTGTTTTTGGGTTTCATTTCATTTCATTTCATTTTTATTCCTGTAGATTTGTACATTATACATATGTAGGAAACGTCAGCTTATTAACTAAGAATATTGGAAACTAATAATTGAAACGCTTTTTACACGATCAATTTTAGTTGCATGAAATTGCAAGACATGCACGGAATTGCAAGAAAATTTCAATGGTGTAAAGGCGCCCGCAACTTCTGATGCGAAATTTTCATACTAGTAGCGAAACCGGTGGCAACATCTGCAAATTAGGATCGATCGACTTTCGACTTTAATGCGCGCTTCCAGTGTCAATTTACCCCAACTAGCAATCGAATTCAACCCGTTTCGCTTGATTAGACCTACACAAGCTGCTGCTCTTGCATCCATGAATTCGGTTTTCGTCTAGACATTCGAACAATAACAATAACATAACCTAAAACGCTGATGTCAAATTGGCGACACACATAGTCACGTTGTCCAAACGTATACAGTCTCCTTCTTTTTTTTGTATGTTCAATGGTGAATGACCATGTACGGTTTGTAGATCATACGGAGTCAACGGAAATGCACGTGACCAAAGGCTCCTCGCTCATTGGTCAGCCGGTGAAAGATTACAGTAAAAGTTGAACGTATTTTAACTTCATGAAATTCTTGCATGCAAGTGCAAGATTTCCTTGCTCATGTGTAGGCAACATAGGAAACGTGGGTATTCTACTTTTCTGAAATTAATTTCAGAAATTAATTTCAGGGAAAAGTTGATCATCTAAAGTGGCTTTAAAATAACATAAATAACTATTTATATGAGCCTAGGAATGTACATACAATTAAGTACCAGAGTAAAATTATAATCATGGTGGAGAGGTAGAGTGGGGGTTAGTGGTCAAGGTTGATGTCCTAACCTTGATTGGGGGTGGAAAATTGTGGTTTAATAAACGAAACACCAAAACAAAACACCACCAACACACCAATTTCCCCGTACCACAAAAAAAATTGACGTGGTACTTTTAAAATCGACAAATTTACCATTCCAGCTCATCAACATTGAAACAAACTTTTTAAAGTGAAAGTTTATTTCTTGGTGACTTCTAAATGTTCAAGTTCTTTAAAATAAGTAGGGCCTAGATCTAGGGCCTAGGTAGTAATGTCAATTTTCATGAAAAAAAATTCAAACATTTTCAATTTTTTTTTTCAATTCTCCCTCATGGCATACAAGCCGTCACAGAAGAAACTGGAGTTTGAATTCACTCTCAGTGATACCAAAACAATTTATTGAACCACCACATTGAAGGTGCATTTCCTCACAAAATTGTCAAGACTCTAAATGAGTAGGGCCTAAATAAAATAATAACTGGCTTTTTGAAGTTTGTGAACATGCATTGTTAGTGCCTCACTAAATGTGTTGACTACTCAGCGATCACCTACAGGTGGGGCCAGTACTCAATTGTACTAGTCTCCTTCTGAAAAGTCCTCTGAAAATGACCTAATTGTCAAGTAAATGAGTAAAGATGTAGGAAATTTCCATTGAAAATTTGCATTGAAAATTTGCATTGAAAATTTTCAATATTCAAATTGAAAGAAATCTAATGATTCTTTTTTGAAAACCACTGAATATAAATCAATGGGGATTAATTGGATGAATCCATTTAATTCCATTGAATTCACAGAAAATTTTCAATAATTGGAAATTTTCTAAAAATGTAATTGAAAATTTCAATAAATTTGCATTGAAAATTTTCAATGAATTGTCCCATCACTACGCCTAGGTACTGGTTACTTTCTCTCACCACGTGCCTGATAGAGGACAGTTGCTACATATTGGCCCAAATTGAAAATGCCTCATTATATCTGCTCTTATCCTGTAATCTTACATCACCTGATGATGGTATTCATTTATCAGGGTGCAAAACTTGGAAAGTGAAAATAGATCTGTTTGTTTGTCTCACACCAACCTGTTCTGTCAAGACTCACCTCGTATTCTACAAGCTGTTTGGCCTAGCTCATGTAACGTCAGTAGGCTGGGGGAACTGAAGAACCAGTGCAGAAAATGCAGGACAAACGAACAGACCTATCAACGGCCAACATGGAATGGTGGAATGCATGATGCTAAAATGGCAACGTAGGATAACGCCAGGCAACTCGAACTCGGTTTACGATAAATGAAAACCTCGTGTACCGGGACTGTGTTGTATTGTATTTTATTAGCTGTCGTAGGCCTAGTACATTTTCCGTTGTGTATAGGCCTACATTGTCATCAGATAAGCAAGTAGCAAGTTAGCAAGTTTTTCCATCCTGACTTGGTTTTTCGTGGTTTCCCACAGTCCTCAAAGCAAATGCTTGGATGAAGTACTAATTGGCCATGACCATTAATTAGTAGAGCGATAGGCCTAATTTAAACATTATAGGCCTATCACTGATTTAATTTGTGCATTTTGTATAATGATAAACTTTACATCTGCTGTCAATGGAAATAAGTGATCATTGCCCAAGAGACTTAGTTCAAAGTGGAAGATATCAACATTCGTGTGTTTATACTGAAAGACTTTTATGTACGGCGAAAAATTATGGTCATAGACAGCGCAGTCCTGGTGTTGAAGATCATTAGTTTTAAATAATCAAAATGGGGTGGTAAGATCGCCCTTATGGTGCCCCGTCCAAACGATCCTATCTTTCATCCACAGCCTTAATTGGGAAACAATGATTTTGTATCAAGTTTCGATGTTATTAAAAAAAACAAAAGCAAGTAGCGAACACTGGAAGCCTCGCCGTTCTGCGACGTCTTTCCTGTGATGTCTTCACAATATTCACGTGCTTGTTCTTGTTTGTAGTAGACTTGGTGCTTTTGTCACCATCACCGAAGTGACTGACTATGATCCAGTTCACGCAAGTGTAGTAATTTATAACAACTTGCCGTCAAGATTGAAATAGATATAAAATAAAGAGTTTTTTTTTTTTTTTTTTTTTTTTAATAACATCGAAACTTGATACAAAATCATTGTTCCCAATTAAGGCTAAGGGTGAAAAGTAGGATCGTTTGGACGGGGCACCACAAGGGCGATCTTACCACCCCAAAAAAGAGTAAATTCAAATCGTAAGCTGAGAGGTTTCTTGTAGAGCTCTCACTTTTATTCAATGACAGAATATTTGACATGTGGATGCTGACAAATAGGCCTAGATATGTTATTCTACACATCTTATTCTCTCAGTGACTGTACCGGTATTTTATTTCACGGAATGTACTTTGTAAAATGACAAATAATGACAATTTGTATACAGTGGAACCTCTATCCATCGTTTTTCAAGGGACCAGGAAAATGAAACCATCAATCCAGGAAAATTTAACATTGATTATATGGGAGTGGGGCTAGAAAAAATGAATGATACATCCAGGAAAACGATGGATCTGGGAACGATGCATAGAGGTTTCACTGTACTTGCTTGTTGATGAGCGTAGCGAAGTCTCCATCCCACTCTTATAGGGCTTTGTCTGTGTGTTTTTTTTTTGTTTTGTTTGTAAGCACTCCACAGGTCGCAAGGGTTGACTGATCAACATGAAACTTTTTTTGTACACGCAAACTCATCCAACTTAGAACTGTATAGTTTTTGGGATGAATCGGTTGGACCGATTTTGAGAATCATCATCTCAAAGTTTCTAAAAACCCCATAAGATTTGGCTGGGCGGAAAATGTTGAAAAATAAAATCTCTCCAAATGGGATGAAATTTTCTCTAAATGGATTTTACTCTACATGGATTTTACACATTATTACGATTTTTTAGGCAATTCTGATCAGTCGTTTTGGAGAAAAAAAATAAAATGACTGATAATATTCATAAAATATATCATAAAAATTATGACAGAATTAAGTTGTCAAGATTCACTGCTTTCTAGATTCAAGAGTTGACCAACAATGAAGTATTTTTTATATGCGTCAAGGTGTGTAGAATACCAGAGTCAATGAAGTGGCAAGAGTAGAACTACTTCAACGACTTTTATAGCTTATTCAGATATCAAGGTGTGTAGAATACCAGAGTCGATAAAGCAGCAAGGGTAGAACTACTTCAAGGACTTTTATACCTTATTGGGATATCTCGCTCATCTTACAACGCATATTTCGCGTTTGACTAGTTTTAAAAACATGTGTAGGATAAGTGTATATACAAAAAGCTAATAAAACTAAACTAAACACATGAGTTTGCATTGACCAGTAGAATCGTTCGTATCGAATGCTATATTCAACGTTAACTTGATGAAAGTCACCGATACGAGTGGTCGACTGGCTGGCTAGCACACTGAACCGTCATTTCCGCTATGGTCTACCATCCTGACATGTTTTTTTTTGTTTGGTTTACCTCTGCCGTTCAGGTCAATCTGGGATAGTTCCTTAACAACAGGTCACGGCAGACTCCTCCTCACTATCCAAAACACCTGATGAAATCACCTTTCATCTCACCATCCCATCATTCACCGACGCCAATAGATCGTAGCCATCAGTATACAGTGAGTCGTTGAACCCAATATAAATGGTATAGTTCCTAATTGGTGACTCGCAGTCTCCGCCCCATTGACGTCACAAATCATAACGTCCAATCGACCGGGCCGTTAGAACTGAGGTGAAATTCAAATATCCAATCAGGATGTCTCCAAATGATATAGATCCAGAAGACCTACTTGTAGAGCCACGCCCATTTAGAGTCGTCTATTAAGTTTGTTTTTTTGCTATACTGTTTTGTATATTGTGTATACCCGAGTATCAGAATGATGTGCTGTTTGCGTTGCGCGCAGCTGGAGCACCGCGATGTGGCCGCTTCTCAGACTCTCCGAGCCGCCCTGTCCAAGGCCGAGGCGGCGCACCCGGGATTCACCTACGACCTCGTGGTGGGCATCATGAGGCGCGGGGACCTCAGCATCAACATGAACGAGAGTGTTCTGCGATTACAAGGAGCGACCACCGAGACTGACGGTAAAACTTGATGATGATTATTGTTTGCTTAACGACCCCACCAACAGCTAGGTTATACGGGGATACGAATGAGCTGGTGATTATGAAACTATGAAGTGATGATAGATAAAAGGACGTTTACAAAAACCCATGCCTTGTGCGGGATTCGAACCCACGCCCAGCTGTGACTTTAGTTTCAAAAGCGGTGCCTCAGCTGACTGAGCTACCGTGGACGGCACATTAAAAATACAGCCATCTTTTTTCTCTCAAATCATATTGTTGTCTGTTAGTTCAGACTTCAACGCACGGTATCTGTGGTGTGTGCTTCATGTACGCTCATCAGTTTGAATAGGCCCAGATAGGTTTGGCTACAAGCACCAATTTAATACAGTCGAGCCCACATATAACGAACTCCGTTTTAACGAAATTTCGGTTTTTACGAATTAATTACCATTCCCCTTTAAATCTCCTATCCTTACAATGTTGAATAAAGACCTATAACGAAGTGATTTATGTTTCAAAATTCGGTTATTACGAATTTTTTGTCACTTTACAGCATATTTTGCTCATTTTTTTCAGCTATTTCCAACAAAATATTCGAAATTCGGAGCATTTTGCGTGAATTTATTTTCAGGTTACATTTATTTTGAACGGACTGTAGGCTACATCGTAGCAGCTGGTGACGCGTACAGCACGTGGTCATAACTCTTGCTGCACCCCCCTCCCTCCCCGTCCGACGCACAGTGGAACGGACCATACCAAAACATTCGCTCAACGCGCGCTAAATAATAACGTGATGGTGACATCTTCAATGACTTCGTTTATCTATTTTTTGTTTACATTCCTTCATCCCCATTCGTAATAGTGTCCTGTAACCTAGGAAATAAAACACGAGAAGTGGGGAGTGGTGGTGTCATGTGATGGCAGATGATGAGTTCTTTATGAAAGGACATTGTTGTTTTCTATTACTTTCTACAAACATACTAAGTGATGATACGATGCGATGATAATATGTCACCTAATACAGTACTATACTAGGGCCTAAGCCGTAAATGTAGGCCTATCTTTATAAATCTCTAAAATTCAAGTGCTGTTATGAAAAAGAGCAATAAATCTCTATAACGAAATTCTGTTTTTACGAACAGATTTGTATTCCCCTTGAAATTCGTTATATGCGGGCCCGACTGTACTAAGATTTCATATTTGTATCAGAATTTGAACTTTTTCAATCGTAGGTCTAATCCACGCAAACAGTGTTGGAAACTTGGAAGATGAGCAAATATTGTGTGTTTTGTTTACTCTTAATAATACCAATGTTGATAATGTCCGGATATATATCACAGAAACGGTTTTTACTTATAATGTGTTCCGGACTTTCGGAAACTGCAAGACTTTTATCTGCGGCGGAAAGTTATGCTCACCGACAGCGCAGCCCTGGTGTTGAAGTTCATTGGTTTTAAATAATTAAAATGGGGTGGTAAGATTGCCCTTGTGGTGTCCCGTCCAAATGATCCTACTTTTCATCCTTAGCCTTAATTGGGGAACAATGATTTTGTATCAAGTTTCGATGTTATTAAAAAAAAAAAATATTGTTCAAGGTCTTGTTCCAGTTATAACCGGTCAGTTGATCTATTTAGCTAATCGCCGAGTACATGTATTGATTCCAGTGGTTGAATATCGCCTGAGCCGATCCGAGGACGCTTTTCAAGAGTTGAACAAGAAGTCTGCCGCATTGAAGAAGATCCTCAGTCGGATCCCGGATGAAATCACGGATCGTAAAACATTCCTGGAGACGATCAAGTAAGTAGACCGCGTCCATCTGGACATTTCTCACCGAGTGCAAGGCGATGAAAACAATAGCAACTGTTTTCTATTTCACACTCTGTACTGAAAAACTGGGTTTAGTGCCGGTATAATATTCTGTTTTCCTTTGGGCTCCACATTTTAATGTCGCACAGCATCGGTAGTACCGGCACGATGCAGTGATACCAACATACGTTATGTCATAATATAAAGAAGTGTACCGACTCCCATACTAATAACATGGACGGTATTTGTGGTTTCTTGCTGTCAGTTCAGAGCCAAAGGTCCCGATTGCTTGTCATGATTTATTGGATTCCCTTGTGAACTAGATGTGGATAAGAGTGGCTACGGTACGGGTGGCATTGTTGCCCACTAGCCTACAAGTGGGTGGGGCAGAGTCGACCAAGCAGGTGGTGCGATGGCTCACACGTGTCAAGTGTGACGCCCACTAGCCTACAAGTGGGTGGGGCAGAGTCGACCAAGCAGGTGGTGCGATGGCTCACACGTGGCAAGTGCGATGTGCCTAGCCTACAAGTGGGTGGGGCAGAGTCGACCAAGCAGGTGGTGCGATGGCTCACACGTGGCAAGTGCGATGCGCACTAGCCTACAAGTGGGTGGGGCAGAGTCGACCAAGCAGGTGGTGCGATGGCTCACACGTGGCAAGTGCGATGCGCACTAGCCTACAAGTGGGTGGGGCAGAGTCGACCAAGCAGGTGGTGCGATGGCTCACACGTGTCAAGTGTGACGCCCACTAGCCTACAAGTGGGTGGGGCAGAGTCGACCAAGCAGGTGGTGCGATGGCTCACACGTGGCAAGTGCGATGTGCCTAGCCTACAAGTGGGTGGGGCAGAGTCGACCAAGCAGGTGGTGCGATGGCTCACACGTGGCAAGTGCGATGTGCCTAGCCTACAAGTGGGTGGGGCAGAGTCGACCAAGCAGGTGGTGCGATGGCTCACACGTGGCAAGTGCGATGTGCCTAGCCTACAAGTGGGTGGGGCAGAGTCGACCAAGCAGGTGGTGCGATGGCTCACACGTGTCAAGTGTGACGCCCACTAGCCTACAAGTGGGTGGGGCAGAGTCGACCAAGCAAGTGGTGCGATGGCTCACACGTGGCAAGTGTGATGCGCACTAGCCTACAAGTGGGTGGGGCAGAGTCGACCAAGCAGGTGGTGCGATGGCTCACACGTGGCAAGTGCGATGCGCACTAGCCTACGAGTGGGTGGGGCAGAGTCGACCAAGCAGGTGGTGCGATGGCTCACACGTGGCAAGTGTGATGCCCACTAGCCTACAAGTGGGTGGGGCAGAGTCGACCAAGCAAGTGGTGCGATGGCTCACACGTGGCAAGTGTGATGCGCACTAGCCTACAAGTGGGTGGGGCAGAGTCGACCAAGCAGGTGGTGCGATGGCTCACACGTGGCAAGTGCGATGCGCACTAGCCTACGAGTGGGTGGGGCAGAGTCGACCAAGCAGGTGGTGCGATGGCTCACACGTGGCAAGTGCGATGTGCCTAGCCTACGAGTGGGTGGGGCAGAGTCGACCAAGCAGGTGGTGCGATGGCTCACACGTGGCAAGTGCGATGTGCCTAGCCCACAAGTGGGTGGGGCAGAGTCGACCAAGCAAGTGGTGCGATGGCTCACACGTGGCAAGTGTGATGCGCACTAGCCTACAAGTGGGTGGGGCAGAGTCAACCAAGCAGGTGGTGCGATGGCTCACACGTGGCAAGTGCGATGCGCACTAGCCTACAAGTGGGTGGGGCAGAGTCGACCAAGCAGGTGGTGCGATATGGCTCACACGTGGCAAGTGCGATGTGCCTAGCCTACAAGTGGGTGGGGCAGAGTCGACCAAGCAGGTGGTGCGATGGCTCACACGTGGCAAGTGCGATGCGCACTAGCCTACAAGTGGGTGGGGCAGAGTCAACCAAGCAGGTGGTGCGATGGCTCACACGTGGCAAGTGCGATGCGCACTAGCCTACAAGTGGGTGGGGCAGAGTCGACCAAGCAGGTGGTGCGATGGCTCACACGTGGCAAGTGCGATGCCCACTAGCCTACAAGTGGGTGGGGCAGAGTCGACCCAGCAGGTGGTGCGATGGCTCACACGTGGCAAGTGCGATGCGCACTAGCCTACAAGTGGGTGGGGCAGAGTCGACCAAGCAGGTGGTGCGATGGCTCACACGTGGCAAGTGCGATGCGCACTAGCCTACAAGTGGGTGGGGCAGAGTCGACCAAGCAGGTGGTGCGATGGCTCACACGTGGCACTTGACACGTGTGAGTTGACACTCTGCAACTAAGCCGCAAATTTGGCGGCTTTGTTCAATTGTGTTATTGTTCAAGGTTAATAATTCATGTGTGCAAAGTAATAATTGAATTATCATTATGAATAATAAACGTAAACGTTCGCCGGATAGGTCCAAGTAGACAGAAATTTAAAATTGAATGGAAAACGGTACTGAAATCGTTAAATAAATGTAAAACTGATTTAGATACTGATGATGAACTTACAGGATAATATCAATCAAGGTAAAACTTGAAGAAGACAGTGCGTTAGGGGTGTGTAAAATTTGCTTGCCAATGAATCTTATTTAAAATCATTCAAAAATTTCCCAACTTTTATTTGACAGGACTTTTACAATATATTTTGGTAAATTTCCTCATTTTTCGAACTAGTAACGCATAATTTACAGGATTTTACAGGATTCTACAGGATTTTTGGGTAACATAAACAGGACTTTAAGAAAAAGTTGTTGGCAGGCCTGCACTAACACATTAGTGGGACTGCCATGGGAGAGTGATAGCTCTGCTGTAGCCACGTCACAGACCTGCAGGCTTGCCACCCGTGGATAACTTCTTACGTCCGCGTTCACAAGTCATACATTCATTGATGGATATGCTTATTATTACCCGTGGTTACCAATGATGGTGCAGTGAACCCTCGTTGATCCAAAATTCAAGGGACCCCCCCCAAAAAAATTTGATTTATAAAATCTGGATTAACCAAAAAACTCATTTTCTACAAAAATCATCACATTTCTCGGTTTGAATTGGAGCAATTTTGTATCCTGCGCGAGAGGAGGCTATGCCGCTCGTGCGTAGTACGTGTGTAGGCCTACTCGGCTAGCCGACAATACTATACAGTTCGCTGTGCGTTGAATTATCTTCTTCAAAACGGCCGGTCCGAATTGCATGTACAAGCTTGTTATAGTGTGTATCATTTGTGGGGTAACATTCAGGACAAATTTGGATAAGATTTTATTATTCAATTTTGTTTGCCCAGTCTAATCTTATGGCCGGGGTATTTAGAAACTGTGAAATGGTATTTCTCAACGCTGGTTCAACTGATGCAACCCAAAAACTAGACAGTTCCAAGTTGAATCAGTTTTGTTTGCGTGTACAGAAAAAGTGTCATGTCGATCAGTCAAACCGTGCGACCTGTGCAGTCAAACCGTGCGACCTGTGCAGTCAAACCGTGCGACCTGTGCAGTCAAACCGTGCGACCTGTGCAGTCAAACCGTGCGACCTGTGCAGTCAAACCGTGCGACCTGTGCAGTCAAACCGTGCGACCTGTGCAGTCAAACCGTGCGACCTGCGCAGTCAAACCCTGCGACCTGTGCAGTCAAACCGTGCGACCTGTGCAGTCAAACCGTGCGACCTGCGCAGTCAAACCGTGCGACCTGTGCAGTCAAACCGTGCGACCTGTGCAGTCAAACCGTGCGACCTGTGCAGTCAAACCGTTCGACCTGTGCAGTCAAACCGTGCGACCTGCGCAGTCAAACCGTGCGACCTGTGCAGTCAAACCGTGCGACCTGTGCAGTCAAACCGTGCGACCTGTGCAGTCAAACCGTGCGACCTGTGCAGTCAAACCGTGCGACCTGTGCAGTCAAACCGTGCGACCTGTGCAGTCAAACCGTGCGACCTGTGCAGTCAAACCGTGTGACCTGTGCAGTCAAACCGTGCGACCTGTGCAGTCAAACCGTGCGACCTGTGCAGTCAAACCGTGCGACCTGTGCAGTCAAACCGTGTGACCTGTGCAGTCAAACCGTGCGACCTGTGCAGTCAAACCGTGCGACCTGTGCAGTCAAACCGTGCAACCTGTGCAGTCAAACCGTGCGACGTGTGCAGTCAAACCGTGCAACCTGTGCAGTCAAACCGTGCGACGTGTGCAGTCAAACCGTGCGACCTGTGCGACCTGTGCGGTGACTACAAACAAACAAACAAACACACACACAAACCAACAAAGCTCTGTAAGAGAAAGGTCTTTGCATACACTCATCTAATTAAAGTGTGTCTATCTTTTAGAGTAGGCCCCTATGATTTTTTTGTCTTGTGTCAGTTTATGTCAGTTATCAGTACAGTATGTGAACAAACCCTGGTTGAATACGAATGCAAACAATAACTCAAACTGAACTAAAAACCGAATAACAGAAACAGAAGAATTGAGTTATTGAAGGGAACGTCCAGGAGTAATGCATGGTTGCGTTTGTTCCCAGAGAGATTGCCAGTGCTATCAAGAAGCTGCTGGATGCGGTGAACGAAGTGGCCGGGTTCATCCCCGGATCTACCGGGAAGCAAGCTCTGGAGCAGCGTAAGAGGGAGTTTGTCAAGTTCTCCAAGCGCTTCAGCAACACCCTCAAGGAGTACTTCAAGGAAGGCCAGTAAGTAGACCACTTGTTGCTCCCAGTGTGTTGCCACTTGTCGCTCCCAGCACTTGTCGCTCCCAGTGTGTTGCCACTTGTCGCTCCCAGTGTGTTGCCACTTGTCGCTCCCAGCACTTGTCGCTCCCAGTGTGTTGCCACTTGTCGCTCCCAGTGTGTTGCCAGCATGTTCCCAGCACTTGTCGCTCCCAGTGTGTTGCCAGTGTGTTCCCAGCACTTGTCGCTCCCAGCACTTGTCGCTCCCAGCACTTGTCGCTCCCAGCACTTGTCGCTCCCAGTGTGTTGCCACTTGTCGCTCCCAGCACTTGTCGCTCCCAGTGTGTTCCCACTTGTCGCTCCCAGTGTGTTGCCACTTGTCGCTCCCAGTGTGTTCCCAGCACTTGTCGCTCCCAGTGTGTTGCCACTTGTCGCTCCCAGTGTGTTGCCACTTGTCGCTCCCAGCACTTGTCGCTCCCAGTGTGTTGCCAGTGTGTTCCCACTTGTCGCTCCCAGTGTGTTCCCAGCACTTGTCGCTCCCAGTGTGTTGCCACTTGTCGCTCCCAGCACTTGTCGCTCCCAGCACTTGTCGCTCCCAGCACTTGTCGATCCCAGTGTGTTCCCAGCACTTGTCGCTCCCGGTGTGTTCCCAGTGTGTTCCCACTTGTCGCTCCCGGTGTGTTGCCACTTGTCGCTCCCAGCACTTGTCGCTCCCAGTGTGTTCCCAGTGTGTTCCCAGCACTTGTCGCTCCCGGTGTGTTCCCAGTGTGTTCCCACTTGTCGCTCCCAGTGTGTTCCCAGTGTGTTCCCAGCACTCGTCGCTCCCAGTGTGCTCCCAGTGTTCCCAGCATGTTGAGAATATATACCAATTCACAGGCCACATCTTTAGGCCTACCAATCGTGCGTAATGTAATAGTGATAAAAGGAACCAACTTTGTTCACAAATACACGCAAAATAACGTATAAATACATTAGCTCAGTTGTCTGAAACAGTCTTTTATGAAGTAGAACTGAGATGGTGAGGTTAAATTGTGCATTATGTAAATTGTAAAGTAATTCATAATAGCGCAAGTTGGGCCTATTTGTATCGCAAATAACTCACATCTGGACAAGTTTGTATGTCATCAAAATCGTTTGAGAAGTCTGCATGCCCCAAACAAATGAGTATTCAATAATGATAAAATCTTTACTTATTTTCCACATATCCAATTACAAATCAGGTTGGGGGCAACCTACGGTGGCCAATCACTTTGATGTTGTGCTCACCAGGCACACCACCCCCTCACCATCTTCTCCATCTTCCACTCTCTCCACAAGCTCTCTCCATACTCCCCTATCGTCCCACCACTCTTCATCCTCCACTCTCTTCCACTATTCTCTTCTTTCTTCTACATCTAACCTTATCACTTCTTCCCACCTCATCCGTGGTCTTCCTCTTCTCCTCTTTCTTCTGACTGTTCCCCTTTCAAATTCCCGCCTCGGTATTCGTTCACTGTCCATCCTTCGCATGTGACCATACCACCGTAGTCTCTCCCTTCCCATTCTGTAACTCAATCCATCCACTTCCAATTCCCTCCTTATTGTTTTACTCCTTTCTTCATCCATTTTACTCACATCCAACACACTCCTTGGAAATTTCATTTCCGATGTTTGCAATATTCTCTCTTCAGTTCCGCCAATCGGCCAAGTCACCGCCCCGTAAGTTAGTATTGGCAAGAAGCAGCATTTATACATTAGCAATTTGCATCGCCTCGGTACCTCTTCCTGCCATAAGAGGTTTCTGACCGCTTGGTAAAACTGCTCTCCTTTCCTCACCCTCTCATTCAACTCTCGTCCCATCTTCCCATCTGCCTTCTGGTGTGCTAGGCGCAACCCGTAGACTAGCCCGCCGAACTCATATTTACCTAAACGCCGTTGATTCCCCAGCTCACACTATTCGTATATTTCCCTTTTTTGTTTCGGTATTCAAAAATATGTGCCTAGGTTTTTGCCAACACAAAAAATTTCATTTTTTATCAGAAGAATTTGAAAAATTAAAAAAAAATTTGTTGAAAATTCTGTGAATGCGATAACCTCCGTTTTTTATTAGACAAGCTTTAGCAATGATTCAATTTGACATGCTGAAAAAAATTGGTGTTCGTTTTTATGTTTTTTTTTTTATGTTTTTTGTCGGTTCTCCACAGGTCAAACGGCTACAGCTATCAACTTCAAACTTTTTTTCTTTATGGTTCCTCATCTAGCTTAGATCTGTATAGTTTTGTGGCATCATCGGGTGGTAACTTTTATTTTTATGAATTTTAGAAATTTCAAAAATACCCATTAGAATAACATGGCAGAAAAAAAATTGAAAAATTTTATTTTCAAAAAAATTGAAATTTTGTGTGAAGTTGAATAACATCTTAATACACATTTCTGGGAATTCTCAGCTTGATCGGGTCCATTTTGAAGAAAAAACACGAAATGTGCCAAATTGGTACCACTTGGAGCCGTTTTTACCCATTTATAACTAAAATGTTGCCCAATTGATTAATTTAGGCAAAAGTTTGGCAATGAAGTCGACATACTATTACTTTCCGCTCGTCTAACAACGCGTCTATAGCGTTCTCCTAGTTTAATTAGTAACAGAATGCATGAACAATGCTATAGCTGCCTGTTAGATTGGGTCTTACGAGCGCCTGATGTTTGTTGCAGGGCCAATGCAGTGTTTGTCAGCGCCCTGTACCTGATCCACCAGACCAACATGATCATGGTCACGGTCAAGAACAAGTGCGAGTGAGCAACAAGTACTCCCAGCTGCCTACTGTCACACATTCATTGCTACATGTCGGAACAGAACAAAAAGACTTGTTTTAGATTATCAAACAGTTTACTGACAGTTTTTTATTTTTGAAATTGCGGCTCTTTTTGGGCTATTTTTTTTTAATCATAATAGGGGATTAATAACAGGATTGATTATTTTTCAAAAACCAAACATGCACCTGCACCCCAATTCCTGAGATAAATGATATGTGAGAAAAATCAAAATGAGTGAGAAAACGATTATCTCACTTAAAATGGCCGATTTACCATTACCAATCGGCCATTTTAAGTGAGATAATCGTTTTCTCACTCATTTTTATTTCTCTCACATCTCATTTATCTCAGGAATAGGGGCCCTGAAGTACTTGAATACAAATGATTGTACTGATATTTTCAATCTTTTGGGGAGTAATTGCACCCTGAAAACTAGAAAAATACCGATTCAACGTGAACAACGCAACTTGACCTTCTACGTCGTACTCTCAAGTACAAAAACATGAATATATGAATGTATATTCTTGAAAATTGTATATTCTTGGTCTGGAAAAGTTCAATTTCATGACAATCCTCCCAAATTTCAATTTTTCGTGATTTTCCAACAAAGGGGGTAGCCTTGAAAAAATCGTGAAAATTGCGTCACCTCTGGCTTGACGATATTACTCGTTGCTAACCCAAGGTTGACCGGCCCACGTTTACGAGGCCATAACTCCTAAACTGTTTGGTCTAAAACTCTAAAACAAACTATTTTGTCCTATTCAAACATGAAGGAATCAATATGCAAATTGTAAACATAATCCGAAATGTGACGGCAACCAATTTAATTCAGAATATGATGTTTTCTCTTGGAATCATTGTCTCGGAATCGAATGCCGATTGAGCGTATTATATATATATGTGTGTTTAACTTCAAGTTTTAGCGGGCATATGTGATGCTATCATTTTCTTCAGGATGATTCCGCGTATTCAAACAGACAAGCCACGGAGACGTTGTCATTTCGGGTGGATTACACCGCCCATCTTCAGGAAACCAACTGCTCGAGTCTACGCGGAACCCAACAAGAGTTCGACACCCAATGACTTGTACTGACTATATCTCATAATATACGTAGAGAAAATGTAAAATGAGTAGGCACTGCCATGAATAGGTACTTATTGTTGAAATATTTGCCTTTGTATTGTATTCAATCAAAACGTTTTGATTCCATGAATTACTGGTAGGCCTTCTGTTCACCACTCCGACTTGTGCTCAAGTCAAGTGCATCGCGGCAAGAGCCAATCGCATTCGAGGCCAATCGCACCATCAATAAATTATGTTGTACAGAATATTCATCACCGCATGAATCATAATTTACGTAGCCATTGTAGTTTTATTGTATGTATGAAGGTTTGAGTAAAATAATATAACCTAGTTGTGACTTGATTGTGTTGATTTATTCGTGCCGACGTGCGCCAGTGCATGAAGACGATCAACGGCAGCGTTGAGGCGTGACCTGTTCCCAACGAGACGACACGAGCCACTGTTTCAACAGCATCTCTGAGGGTGTGAGATGACTCGGTCCAACTCTAGGTGGCTGTGAACTAGCTGCTGGTGTGGCTTGATCCCGATCTAGTGAAACCAACATACAGTGCCCAACTCCCATACTAATAATATGGACAGTGTTTGTGATTTCTTGCGGTCAGTTCAGAGCAGTGGCGTGCAGGCTATATATAAGGTGGAGCACGGCGCTCCACCTCAAAAGTGGGTGGGTGTACAAATTCAAAAGCTTCTGAAGAAAAGGCCTGATAATTGTACGTAGATTCATGATACACAATCATCTATATGTGATTGTGTACGAATGAATCAATGTAGACAGTTATGTGGAAGAGCATGGGGGTACCAGTGAGGTACGTATAGGCCTATCATTTTACGAATGTGGAAGATCAAATAAGTCAGTACCCGAACCTACCTCAGGTGGAGTGCTTGTTTCATATGAGGAAACATCGAGAATAAAGGCTTGCCATTCAATTCCAATTATTATATCCAAGGTCTGGCATTACCAAGATCAATAAAAGCCATGATATGAGAATCAGTTGAAATCAAAATATAATTGATCAATTGGTAACCATCGGTGGTACCTGGTTGAGCACCCAGTTCAACTAACTCATTAGTAATCTCTGCACCAAGTTATGTAATGAGTCCAGGTGAGCGAATTGACTTTCAGACCATTAGGAAAACACTGCAAATCATGTCTCTCTGTTTGATGGTTAGTCTAGTTTTTAGGACACTCCACAGATTGAGAGGGAACACAGATCGCATTTTCAATTTTGCGCGCAGCAAGTGCACGCATTCAATTTCCCCAGCTTCTGGGAAGTGTCATCGGACCCTTACTTTTCAATATATTCATCAACAACATAGAAACTGGTATCAATTCTAAAATCCGACTATTTGCAGACGACTGTGTTGTGTACAGGATAATTGAGAGCCAGGAAGAGGCAATGCAACTACAAAGTGATTTAGATACAATTAATGACTGGGTCAATACAAATCTAATGGGACTTAATGTAGAAAAATGTAAGGTAGTCGAATTCTCCAGAAGTAAAAAGAATAAAGAAGTGACATCATTTAGAATGGGAGAAAGCATACTGGAGCAGGTTGACGGTTATAAATATCTCGGATTATACATGCATAAAAACTTGGGGTGGGGGGATCATATTAGAAAGTTGTCAAAAAAGGGGATTAGATCATTAAATTTTGTTATGAGACAGCTCAAGGGGACAGGAATTGAAATCAAAAACAAAGCATACAAGACACTAATTAGACCTACACTGGAGTACGCTAGTTCAGTCTGGGACCCTCGGGACACAGGATTAATCAAGGCTGTAGAGAGCGTACAGAGGGTTGCTGCGAGGAGGGTATTGGGGAGAGTCAAGAGATGGAGGACCATTAGGAATAGTAAGGGAGTGATACAGAAAGAACTGGAAAGACCAACCATAATGATTGAACAACTGAAATGGGAAACCCTGGAAGCAAGGAGAGACGAAGGACTAGACTGTGCAACTTCTTCAAAGCAAGACACAACTGTACCGGATGGGAAGAACTAGGCAGAAGAGTTGGAAAGGGGATCCAAAGAAGTAATAGGGGAGGAGAAAGAATGGAGGTGGAGAGAGTTTACTCAAATATAGGGAAAAACGGTTTCGTCCAGAGGACGATAAGAGACTGGAGTGAGCTGGAAGAAGAAGGAAGAACTGCAAAGAAATTATTAGAATTCAAGAAAATGATCCAATAGAATAATAATATCTTGCCACCGTGCATCTAGCACATCTGCAAGAATGTTTACAAATACAAATACAAATTCTCTTATCCCACCTCTTTTCCTTTCCCGCTCAAGGGCAGCTAGTTGTACAATGTACACGTTTCGTCGTTTTTATTCTCTTCCAGTAGGCCTAATTCCAGTTCCAAAGCAATCAAAATTATAAAACACCTAGAAAAAACATTTAAAAAAATTCCCTGCGAGGCTGTTGGGGGGACTTCCCCCCCAAACCCCCCGCGGGTCACCGGCTTCGCACCCGCTTACTTCTCTACATCTTTCTCTATGACAGAGATTTGGATTTTATATATACGGCTTGTTTGAGTTGTCACACTCTTCAATTTGCCACTTCGAGGGCGACGCACCACGGAGATGAGGTGTACCACCCCCTGTCCGGGGGTGTCTGCTCCTCTCTAATTTGACCCTCTGCACGCCACTGGTTCAGAGCCAAAGGTCCCAATTGCCTGTCATGATTTAGCGGATTCCCTTGTGAACTAGATGTAGGTAAGAGTGGCTACGGTACCGGTGGCATTGTTGAACTGACAAAATTCTTTAGTTTCATGCAAAACAAATGTCACTGTCAACATAATAATCTACTGAGCCGTGTATAGTTTGATGTGAATCGCTAGCAGCAAGCTGAACTGGACGAAGGTAACTGCTCTACTTTTAAGAAGCGAGTCGGTACACCTTCTTTAGTCTGTTGGTCTCTATCTCATATCCATTTCCTTAATTGGGGACAATGATTTTGTATCAAGTTTCGTTGTTAGACCAGCTTTAGCGAGGATTCAATTTGACATACTGAAAAAATTTCGTGTTCGTTTTTATGTTTTTTTTTCTTTTTTTTGTCGATTCTCCACAGGTCAAACGGCTACAGCTATCAACTTCAATTTTTTTTCGTTATGGATCCTCATCTAACTTAGATCTGTTTAGTTTTGTGGCATCATCAGGTGGTAACTTTTATTTTTACGAATTTTAGAAATTTCAAAAATACCCATTAGAATAACACGACGGGAAAAAAATGAAAATATTTTCATATTCAAAAAAAATGAAATTTTATGTGAAGTTGAATTACATTCTGATACACATTTCTGGAAATTCTCAGCTTGATCGGGTCAGCCATTTTGAAGAAAAAACATGAAATGTGCAAAATTGGTACCACTCGAAGCAGTTTTTACACATTTATGACTTAAATGTCGCCCAATTGGCAAATTTAGGCAAAAGTTTGGCAAATAAGTCGACATACTATTACTTTCCGCTTGTCCAACAACGCGTATATATCATTTTCCTAGTTATTAAAAAAAATATATATATATCACTACACCATGAGCAGTCTTTCTGCTGTTTTATTTTGGTATTATCTTCCTTATATTGTGATGACTTACGTCTGTGAGAGGACTTCACCAGGGGGGGGGGGGACATGGAATCATTAACGTACAGAGTTTCCAAGTACATATTCAATTAGAAAAGAGTACACAAACCCAGGTTTGACTCACATGGCACAACAAATAATGGTAAATATTGAATATAGAGATTGAAAAATGTAATGACAGTTGATATATACCGGCACAGTAGCTGAGTGGTTAGCGCACTTGCTTCGTGTGATCCGGGAGGTGAAGGGACATATCGGACCCGGTTCGATCCCCGCCACCGTCCATCTTTACAGGGGTTTTCGTGGTTTCCCTCTGTAGTCCAGGCTAATGCCGGGATGGTTCCTACAATATAGGCCACGACCGCTTCCTTCCCACTATCCTTCCCACTACCTATAAAAACCTTCATCTCGTCGTCCCATCATCTCATTAATCATTCATCCGACGCCAATAGATCTTAGTAATCATTACAGTGCGTCGTTAACACCCAATAGAAAAAAAATAAAAAAGTTGATGAAGCTAGAAACGAGGGACCATTGTCCTACTGCGTACCACGCCTATAAGTAAACTATGGATTAAGCTTACATGACTCAAGGAATGGGCAAAAGAATAATTAAACTAAATACATCAAAAAATGTAACAAACCATAACGTAAGAACGGGGAAGAACCATCTCATCCTAACTACGTACTACGCCCCTTTTCCGGTGGTAACCCCCCCCTCTCGGGTTCCCATCCCATCCTCTCAGTTAGCCGACAACCTTCTTCTTCGGTGGCTTCAGTGAGAGAGCGAGAGATTTCGTCTTCTTTGTAGACCGCGTATCTGCTGTCCGGCGAGCCGTTGACTCACGAGCTGCTGACCCCTTGCGGGAGAATATTGAACTTGTTCTTGCGCGCGATAATTATTGAATATCGCAACAATATCACAAGAACAGGATTAAATTGTATAGGAATGCACCCCTTGTTGTCTGAAGAGGGTTTATGTCGGCCAGCATTCCAATTGGTTGGTTGTTTGGACGCACCGCGGCAGGGTTGACGGACAGAAAAAATAGCAATAGCGAATACATCCTTCTCTTACAGAGCATTGTCTTTGTCTTTTGTTGTTTGTTTACGAGCACTGCACAGGTCGCACGGCTTGACTGATTGATCGACAAACAGTCTTTTTCTGTACACATAGACTTATGAAGCGTAGAACTGTATAGTTTTTGGATCAGATCAGTTTGACCATTTTTGAGGTACACCGTACAAAGTACTGTATCTTTAGAAAACAACATAAGATTACGCTGGGTGGGAAAATTTGAAAAATATATGACGTATATATGACGAGTATTTTTCAATACTAACGTATTGTATTCTAAGTAAATAAAGATTCATTCATTCATTCATTCATTCATATGAAAAACATTCACTGAATGTAAACATATGAAAGAAACATATTATTACAAAAGTTTATGGAAATTGGGATAGAAATAATTCAACACATTTTTGTATTAATCAACTGGGTAGAAATAATAGTTGAACCATGTTGCCAAGAGTCACAGGTTTCTAGACCTGATACTTGATAGTTGCCAAGAGTCACAGGTTTCTAGACCTGATACTTGATAGTTACCAAGTCAAGTATATTTAATACGAGTCAAGGTGTGCCAAGTCTTAGCTCATCTTACAACGGATCTGCTGCGTTTGCTTTTTGACATGCCTGGAATGGGGCCGCCTACGCTTGTCAATCTTCATTTCATAGTGATACAAATTGTACAAGTAAATACAAAAATATACATCATACTATAAATATTTCTTACTTATGTAATTAAAGTCTTGGACTTATAATCAAGTATTGAAATTTGTCAGTACAATAAAGTGAAATAATGAATATTTATCTAATAAAAGCTAGTATGGTATGTTAGAACAGAATGTACATCTGCAGTTTCTTGTTCTTTCAGAATCAGTTATATTATAGAATGCATGTGAAATTAAAAATTCTTTTATTCCGAGTTTAAAAACATGTCTTGGCCAGGTGGAGTTTTCCAATTTTTCTGATAAGCTATTGAAAATATGTGTTCCTGCATAATAGGATCACGATGTTTCATTTTCAGTCTATTGAAATCTTTGTAAATATGTTCACTTCCCCTCGTGTTATGGTTATGATTGTTCCCATCAATACAAACATTTTAGTGTTGTCTCGGACAAACATCAGTATCTCTAGAATATAAAGGCTGGTAAGTGTTAACATTCTCAAGGTTACAAATAATATTCTCCATGAAGCTCTGTATCCCACTTTTCCTATTACTCTTATCGCCCTCCTTGGAATTTTTTATATCTCATCTGAATCCGTAGAAGCACCCCAAATTATTATACCATATCTGATATGTGATTCAACATTGGTAAAATACACCATGCGAGTAACATCATTGCTACACTGATTACTCAATTGTCTCGGTGCAAAGCACTTTCTCTTCAAGTCGTTGATGTGGGGCTTCCCCTTCAACCGATAGTCAATCTCAATACGACAATACCTAGAATCTACAATAGTCGGCTATTTTCAATTCCTTACCATTGTCAATACTAAGTCTTGTACAATGTGGTCCTGATATATTGTGGGGAACAGCGACAGCGCAGTTTACTCAGCATACCTTCGCTGTCCTTCAATAGCGTTACTTAGGTAGTAGTAGTAGTAGTGTTTATTCCTTTAATCCTCTTTCAAGGAAATCGGTACACAATTTATATATTTTACAATATAATTTATTAATAGCATTACATTTGAGTATGGCAGTAAGCCATCATTTATAATTATCAAAGAATTAGTAATTCTAGTATATCAAACAAATAATACAACAAATAATGATATAGAAATAATAATAATAATGATGATAAATGATGAAATAATGATACATTACAAGATTTCAGATTGATTGATACGGAATTGAGATAAATCAATGGATCTTGTATATGTAGACACTCTGATACATAGATATAGATAGCTAGATAATATGGATGATCAGTTGAATTATATAAGAAAAAAAAAAACGAATTACCGAATATGTCAATACACAGACAAGTTAAATTAATAATTAATAAGTATTATGAATTTACTGAAATCCAGCATCAACGAACTCTTGCACAGAATAGAAACTATTAATTGTGAGGTGCTCTTTGAGGAGTGATTTAAATTGATTTAATGGCAGAATCTTAATGCTTATTGGGAGAATATTATAAAGTTTACTACCTGAAATTTGAAGATAGCCGTGCTTGCAGAAAGCTATGAGCCGCTGGTGCATTGAAATACATGTAGCTGCAGGCACATCCGAGTCTCTTCTAGCAGCCGATAGGAGATAGTGTTTGCTCAACGACCCCACCAACAATCAGGTTACACGGGGGTACGAATGAGCAGGTGATTATGAAACTATGAAGTAATGATAAGTGGAAGGACGTTGACAGAAACCCATGCCTTGTGCGGGACTCGAACCCACGCCCAAGGGTGACTTCAGTTTATGGAGTGGTGCCTCAGCTGACTGATCTACTGAGGGCTGCTCTCGGAAATTTTGTTGGTTCGGTGTCATCATTATCGAAGCACAGACAAGGTCCTCATTCTACAATTGCAGTGAGTTGTTTTATTGCGTATGTATAAGAGTGCCGCCACTGCATGGGTGGTGGAGCCGGGGGGGTCAGGGGGGTTCCACTCACCCCTCAACACAATTCCCAATATTCATTTATATTACTCAATTCAAGTGTAATTCAATACTCTCAATACTGTCATAAGGGTAATAATTTTGTAAACACAAATTTGGAAATGAAAATGAAAATTACTAGGCAAACGCGAAATATGCGTTGTAAGATGAGCGAGATATATCTGAATAATGTATAATAACAGTCCTACATTTGCTACTTTATCGACTCTGGTATTCTACACACTTTGTCCTTCATTCAATTGCTACTTTATCTTCTCTGGTATTCTACACACCTTGACGAATATGAAGAATATTTAATGCTTGGGCAAATATCGAATCTAGGAAGCAGTGAATCTTGGCTCATTTCCATATATTTGATGTATGAAAACAGTTATTTGAATTTTTTTCTTTGAAACGGCTGGTTCGAATTGCTTACAAAATGGTGGTTATGTGTTTCACTTATGTTTGAACACTCGGAGAAAATTTTATTTTTTTGGGAGAGGTTTTATTATTTCAAATTTTCTCACCCAGCCTAATCTTAAGGGGTTTTTAAAAACTTTGACATGATTTTTCTCAAAATCTAATCGACCGATTCATTCCAAAAACTATACAGTTCTAAGTTGTAAAAGTTGGCCCGTACAAAAAAAGTTTCATGTTGATCAGTCAACCCCTGCGACCTGTGCAGTGCCCACAAACAAACAAACAAAAACAAAAAAAAACATGAAGACAAAAAATTAGCCCTATAAGAGTGAAATGGAATCTCTGCTTACGCTCATCTAATTATTATTGAATTATTGAATTCTAATGAATATATTATTATATATTATATATTATAATTATTATAATATATTATAAATTGAATGAGTTATTTACCACAACCTATTTCTCTTTGTTTCAAGTGTGTCTTCATAACATGTTGTTTATTATTTGTGCAACTGACTTCATATGGTTGGATGAATCAAACCCCTAACACTTGCAATCATCATGCAACTGCCCACCCCCCCCCCTGTCCCCTGAATATTCTTGAAATAATGTCAATATGGCTAATTGCCCCCCCCCCTATCCCCTGAATATTCTTGAAATAATGTCAATATGGCTAATTGCCCCCCCCCTATCCCCTGAATATTCTTGAAATAACGTCAATATGACTAATTGCCCCACACCATTTGCTATGACTTGACAACCTCATCAGTATTGCCCCCTCCCCCCCAATAATTTCAAGGCTCCTTCGCCTCTGGGTTCACTCTAAACTGTGGTGGTACTTTCAAAATAAATTCAATTATTATGACGATTTATATTTATTATCGTCCCGTGGATCAGTACATTGTACTTAGCATGGATATCGTCACAGCCTGATAGTAATAAATCGAGAGAAGCAAAAAATCTATGACCCAACCATCACTTACTTCAAACAAAAGTACAACTTGAAAGAGATCGAGGTGATTGGTCTGTTTGTCGGTGCTCGAGGAACCATTCCGAAGTTTTTTAGTGATTTTTGTAAACGTTTTTTGATAGACAATTCTTTAAAATATGAGATTGGGATGTCAGCCCTGAAGGATTCCATTCGGATATTCAGGAACCATCTATATAACTAACCATCATCCATCAACGTTTACATTTATTTTATCCTTTCCATTATCATTAGTGTCATAATTTTGTATTTTATCGTTAATTTTTTCAATTTTTATTCTATTTTCATATCATTTCAATATTCAGTTACATAACTTTTTTCTATTATATTTTCTCATGTATGTTATATTGATTGTTATCCTGTGCACTTTGGAGTCAGGGGCCAATAAAGGTTTATATATATATAATGAAATATAATAATGATTATGATAATGGTAATAATATTTATTATAATGATAGAATGAAATGAGCAGTAGTACAATGTCGAGGATTATTTACGTTTCTGAGAAGTCCACAGTCTGATGTCGTACGCAGCTACAGTATTGACTGTGACGGTTATTGTTTGCTTACCAACAGCTAGGGCACTTGGAGGAGTAAATGAGCAGATAATAGATGAATGATGTTTACAATAAACGATGTCTTGTCTGGGATTCGAACCCATGCTCGACTTGATTTCACTGTCTAGCGCAGAGCACGAGCCAGCTGTGCCAGAAGGGTAGCTAACGACCCCACCAACAGCTAGGGCACTTGGAGGAGTGAATGAGCAGATGATAGATGAGTGATGTTTACAATAAACGATGTCTTGTCTGGGATTCGAACCCATGCTCGACTTGATTTCACTGTCTAGCGCAGAGCACGAGCCAGCTGTGCCAGAAGGGTAGCTAACGACCCCACCAACAGCTAGGTTATATGGGGGGGAAATAGATGAACCGGGGATAATGTACTTCCTTCAGTGTTGTGGGAAACTTGAGTGTTGATTCTTGTGGAACCTCTCAGCACTCAGTCCATGTGTTTCCTCCAGCCTGCACCCACCTCATTACTCTGTACCATCATCCATCACATATTAACATCTATCAATCAAGCTCTACTTTGCAGAAATGTATAATTGAGTACAAAGTTTTTGGATGAGCGAAGCGAAAACTCAATTTCGCCATACCTGAAAAAAAAGTGACTATTTTTTTTTTTTTCGTGCTCCACAGGTCAAACGAAAATTCAAAATCAAATGAAACTTGGCATACACAAGTGTCATCATCTAATTCGATACTGTATAGTTTTGAGGCGCAATCGGTTGAACCACTTCTGAGAAAACTCATTTTAAAGTTTTCCAAAATCCCAAGAGGAAAATATTCGTGAAATAATTTTCATCCGAGACATCTCAAATACTCAGGGAATTTTAATATAATAATGATACACATTATTCCGAACTTTCACTCAAATCGGATCAGCCGTTTTGATGTGAAAAAATATATGTCATTTTTTAAATCACTCAAAGCTATTAAGATACCAATTAAATCCAAGCCACAGGTGTCACCTCTTAACTGTGAATGATTAAAACAAAGCCTTCTTTATTATCATATAAATCAATAATGAAAAATAAGATGGCAGTGAAGTAATGGTTTGGATCTCAAGGTGTATATATATATATATATATATATATATATATATATATATATATATATATATATATATATATATATATATATATATAATAACCAATCCAAAGATAAGTCGATATGTTCCAGCTCATCCATCAACGCGGCAACACATAACGCGTTTGCCTAGTGTTAAAGTAGATACTGTTGTCCTGTGTACCACAGTATCGGATCATAAGTTTGCTTGTATGTAAAAATAATATTTGATTTAGAGCATGGCCTATATGAGTCATTGTCCTTGGCCATGAAATAATTCCTAGTTACGCCATTGCATGCCACCAAACACTAAACACTATGCACTAACCATAGTCTACAGAAATCAATAAAGAACATGGAATTTTGTAAAATTTAAAATTTATTTATATTTTATACAAATTACAAAGTACCATAGCTACAATCATTAGGGACTACATAATACATATATAATAGGATACGTACACAAGTGATTCCTCTAACAATGCAATCTTGGACGATAGCTATCGTACGTTTAGCAACACAGAACGGACTTGTAATTTGTAGCATGGTAACAGTACAGTAGAACCTCTTTAGTACATTTCTCGTTTGTATATTTTTCACCTTGGTAAGTTTTATTCTTTGATCCCATCCATATGCTTCCACATGTTGAATAACTTCTAAAGTTAGTAAGTGTCTTTTGTCCGGTTTCCTGATAAAACGTACTAAAGAGGTTCCACTGACACACATTTGTATCCACGAAAGAAGAGGTCAGCCACCAACTGAATAAAAGAAAATACTTGAATAATTACATAAACTCATTAAAACTTTGACGATCCAGCTTTTGGAACCAGCAGTTGCGTTTCTCACTGTAATCTTTGTCTTGAAAAATCAATACACGCCTAAAACTACTGTATTAATGAATAATACAGATACATTTGTGTTTGTTCGGTTGGTAGACGACCCTCGTCCTTCCTGGATACAAGAGAGTTCTGGAAAAACTTGAAACGCTGTTGTAAATCTATCAGTACGATACGATAGCTATGATCCAAGGTACGATCAGATGCAAAAGCTACTTTAGTCCAACTCTATTGCATACGACAACCTGTTGGTTCAGGAGAGACTTTTGCATCTGACCGTACACCATATCGTAGCTGGTGTATCCAACGAGCACGGTGCTATCTCGGCTCACGAGCGCTGATCCGTGCGTCCGAGCAGCGGTACTCACGTGACGACGGCACTGAACAACCATTGACATACACCACCGAGATAAGTTACTCAACGTTAAGAAGGCGTACATATTTGTGTCTCGGCAGCAGCTTCACACCGCCTTGTAAATCAAGAACTTTCCGATATATTCAATATATATTAGCCCTCATTAATCCAAAATGCAAGGGACCAAAAAAAATGATTTTGATTCAAAAAAATTCGGATTAACCGAAAAAACTTTTTTCCACGAAAATGATCACACTTGACGGTTGGAATTGAAGCAATTTTGTACTGCGCGAGAGAAAGCTATGCCACACGAGAGAGAAACTGCTTTTGTGTGTATCGTGTGATCATGTGGAACTCGGCTAGCCGACAACGCGCGATCGTTATACAACCCGCTTCCGTTGGCGCTCGGCCGTCTCGAGTGTTATTGACGAATGAGTGTTCCGAGCTTACCTTAAATCTCGTACGCGTTGTATTTAGCCAAGGTCAGAGGCGCATTCGGATTACACAGTCAAAGCTGCGAACAGCTGAGCTGCTTTCGGCTTATTGTTACGCGTCAAATAAAAAGTATGGAAACTGAGAATATAATGATCAATTCAAGGAATTCACTCAAACTATTTCGAATTATCCAATCCAAAATCAGTGATAAAGCAATTGAAGGGTCGAAATATTAGCTTGAATTACGTATTAGCAGGAATTCAGATTAACCATATTAATTAATATTGAAATGCCCATACCTTCAGCCAGAGACTAACTTCAAGTTTGAACTATGTCAAATTTTGAATTAACTGAGTTTGGATTAACGAGGATTTACTGTAATATAGAATGCTCTGCTCACATTCTATTTGAGAATGTCCAATATGGCCAGCGAGATTGGAACGAGCACATGTCACTATCGGCCGCAGGAGTAAAGTATCTCGGTGAGGTGATATAGAATGCCAGATTATATTTGTAAATGTCCAATATGACCGGCGAGATTGTAACGAGCACATGTCGCTATCGGCCGCAGGAGTAACGTATCTCGGTGAGGTGATGTGCACCGACCAGAGCCGAGTCAGGCAGTAGGCCTACTCTCTCCTCGTCCAGCCAATCCTTCTTCATACAAACCTTCCAACTTATCACAATTCACAATTCAAGTGGTTACATAACAAAATCAAAATATGTAAAACTGGTAGGATACGCACGATTCATCAGAAATATGTAACAAAAGGAATTGTTATCCTATGGTGGGTCAATATGACCAGAATGAGTGAAAAATTACATTTTTTTTAAATGTTTTTCCCCCGACGCGCTGGTCTATACACTAGAACCAAGGCAGAAGAACAACCAGCAAAAGAGGAGACTGGAACGGCTCGGTCTGGCCTGAAATACGTGCCAAGCGGCACTATCTGTCAACTGGCCGAGCTGTGAAGCGTTGCCGCTGCTTGCCAGCTACGCGTAGATTGAAACAACATCATTGCCTCGAGGCTACATCTGAAGGAATAATGAGACCATTTTGTATCTAATTCTGGAGAAAACTATGGTAAAATCTCATCTTCAGAAGTCGCTGTTCATTTATTTGATATCCGGAGAATCTGAGTCATGACAGACATTCCCCGAATCAGGTATTCTGGGGAGGACAAATAAATGAATTGAAATGTCTGAAATTGAGATGACAATTTCTGGTTTTCTCTAAAATTAGGAGTAGAAATAGCGTCAATATTCAGTGAAATTGAGGCCCAAGGTCGTCGTGTCCTTCAAGAATATCACAGAGTCTGAAGTAGAATGCATATAAAACAGCCCACAGCGAATCTAGCGACGGGCAACAAGTACCGGTATTATTCCACATATCGACCAGCAACTTGAATCACTGGATCTATACCCTGTTCCAATGTAGGCCTAATTGCTCCAGAATGTTTCAATATAGACATTCGACACGGAAAATAACAACAAAATGCACTTCGAAAATGCAATATGGCCGACGAATGGTTATCACAGTCAACCAGTCAACGATAGATTTTAATCAGCGTCATTACGGTATTGAAAATATGTATGCGCTTCATTTTCATTCCTTTCCACTAAATCGACATATATCAACTACAACAGCAACTTTTTCTGGCAAATGGTTTGGTTTTTCACAGAATCGCATACTAGGTCATCTCGAGTCATTACGAGCGACTCCCTGCTTCATCCTAACGATCTTGTCTTTATCAATATACATATATTCTCACACAAAAGCACAGGCTTTATTCGAATCAACAGGTTTCCAATGTTTCACGCATACCATTCTGAGTCCATAGTTCATTTTTAAAAATATTTGGCCGCCATATTATCGAATCTCTTGGAAATTATAATTGGTTTTCTGCGGGTGAATATAAAATGCATGCGTGTTGCCCAGTACAAGATGGGGTATAATTATAAGTTGTAAGTAACTCTAACTAATTACTATTTGTACAAACATTTGTCAAAAAATATTGATTATCTTACATATGTTAGTCTGAGAATATTATTAAATATTCAATGTTTTTATTATAAGAGGGTACTTCATGGAATGACCAACTTGTACACTTATAGCCACAGAAAACAGTCATTTCCAAAATTAGAATATTTCATCAAAATCCACAGTTATTTTACTGTTAGTTGTTTTCTAGACTGTATGTTGAGTGGGTAGAACACTGTCTGCTGGTTCTACTGCATGTACAATAGGCTGTGTCTCAATGGGGCTGGATCCTGCGTACTACTCGTCGCATTTCTCACTCGGCTTAAACCAGCGATACACAAACTTTCGACCACTCGTCCGCGGGCCGCACAGGGCACAAGTGTCACGGAAAACTACATACACTCTCTCCCAAAGCTAAACCAATTACTACAAATTTTGAATTAAATAAGTAGGCCTATATATCTCTGGTCAAACTCCGCGCGCTGCATTACGTACAAAATTTATCAAAAATCAATTGAAACCAGAGTCTACGCAAAAAATTATATCATGCTTGACCTGTAGTTTTCAGGTAAAAATATAGGAAAATAAGGCAACCAGTTTTTGAAACGAAATGGCTTCATATTTCAAAATACGTTTTATGAATTATGTTGAACTGAACACCAACGATTAATTGCCTCATTAATGAAAACTAAAAATATTGATCAATTCCGTTCTTTTGATTCAGTCGGGGGGCTGCGGGTTGTGCACCACTGATTTCACTTTGTTGGCCAAACCATGAACAAGTACAATGTATACGGTATACAAATATAACTACCGTCTTTCTTACTAACTAACGTCTGTACTTCTTACCTCGCCTACCTCAGTCACGGTCTACGGCTCTCACTTCTGTTCCGATACGTTATTAGAATAAATTATTGCAGCTTCTTTGCTTATTTGTGCCTACTTTTAGTTCATCACAAGACATTTTATGGTCAAATTAATTGTACCATTTCTGAATGTCGATGAGCTGCCTTGTACTATCTGAGCGCGCGATACGCTAGACCCTTGGCGTTGACGCTGTAGTGCGACGGCAGCTGGAAACAAGAACACAACGTTGCAAACAAGAGAAACGGTGGCAAGTGGGAGACCTCTCTCACAAGTCCATGAGAACGTTTGACGAGTGCAACAAAAGTAACCCAAGTATTAAATAGCCAACTATTAAATAAGGTAAAGAGATAACGTACGTGACCAGAGGCACGATGTAGTGATACCAACATACTTCATCATGATATAAAGAAGGTGACCCAACTCGCGTCTTCAAAGTGACGTATTTCCAGCGTCAGTTCCTGAGTCCAGGGACCCAATTGCCTGTAGCGCAACTATCGGTTTTATATGGAACTACAATGCTAAAACAATGCCACTGGTAACCTATAGCCACTCTTATTTACATCTAGTTCACAAGGTAATCCGCTGAATCGTGACACGCAATTGGGACCTTTGGCTCTGAACTGACTGCAAGAAATCACAAATACTGTCCTAGTTATTAGTATGGGAGTTAGTACACCTTCTTTATATTATGATAAAGTATGTTGGTATCACTACATTGTGCCAGGGAGATGAAAAGTTGATCCGCTAACTATTAGTTTGTGAAACCAGATCTGAGAAAGATACAGTGGAACCTGTTTAGACTGTCAATACACTTTTCAAATTCAAAAACTAACCGAAGAAACTCTTTAATATGAGGCAGTATGTAGAAGGTAGACATGAAACTTACCAAGGTAATGTACTATATTGTAAGCCCTTGATGACTTGATTTCTGTGCTAATTCAAACTGATTAAATAACCCCCGAGTCACTAGTGTAGGGATTTCAATGTTAATTTATTTTAATAGAGCAAATTCTTATTATTCCAAACTACTGATGCATTTTGGTTTCATATTTGTTCAATCGAATTTCAGCAAAAATTACATACAAAAGTAGTTATGAGTTATGACTGCTTCATTTTATTAGATAAAACCCATCGTTGGCTGTTTACCCTATGGTTGATATTAGCAGCTGCGTGTTACTAATGCCAAGCTGTGAATCTATTAATATCACTGTTGTTTAGCATTCAGAGGCTCGTTAATTTGACACACGTAAGGACAGGAAAGCCTAGAACGTGTTTCTCGAAAAACAGCTGAGTGTATTATCAATTATATATTGCCATTACTACACAATATTATTCAATGTTTTTACGTTCAATACGTTATCCAGCATTGTTAGTGTAGTGTGACCACAAGATGTATATACGTGTCTGTATATCCTTTACTGTAATCCACGATGTGAATCTAGTGACGATCAAGAATTATCATTATTATTGTTATTATTATTATTATTATTATTATTATTATTATTATTACATTATATTACATTATTATAGATTAATTCTTTTATATTATTTCAAAGAGGATTATCAAATAATGTATGTTCACCCTGTTAACACAAGATTAGCCTTAATCGATACATTTCACATTCCTTCTTGGATTACCAAGTATGGTAAGAGAAGATTGGAATACTTAGTCCCATTCAACCTCAATCAACTTCCCATTAATTTGAAAAATCTCAACAATTATAACGAGCTAAAAGTATGCGTCAAAAAATGGTTACTTTCGATTATGGTATGAGCAATATCTCAACTTCAAATGTTCAATATAATATAGGACCGAAGTCCCGCACGTAGTCCAAGGTCAACCACTTGTCAATGAATCAATCAACACAGCTGTTTAGACCGCAATTTTGTAACACAATAATTCCGATGCGATACGATATTTTGACATTCGATACGATTATCGAATAGGACAAAATCTATCGATATTACACGATTAATAACCGATGTTGAGTGAACGATAATCGATATAAGTTTTCATATCGAACGGCAACTCTAATTATAACAAGTAAATAAAACGCATTGAAAAATTTTTTTTTTATTATAAAATTTCAAGTCGATTTTGTTTGTTTTCTCTTCAATTTCTCTCCAAATGAATTATTATATGTACGTATGTATATTTTTTGTCTTCTATTATCCAATTATTACATATCTGTGTTCAATGAGTCATGAGAATAATGTATGTGTTCATTATATTGTATTTTTCTGCTGACAAGCTGCTTTTGCAGCTTAGCGGATACCAATGTATTTCTGAGATTACTATTTCTTGTGTGAATAAAAAAAAAAATGTATTTATATATTTTTTGATACATTAGCATAGCTTATTTTACTGTCCACAAAAATTATCACTCATTTGTCAATCTATTTCCAGATGTCACTACAAATCCCATGTCATATGATGTAATGCTGTCAAGATACAGTCGGGCCACATATAACGAACTCGGTTTTAACGAAATTTCGGTTCTTACGAATTAATTACCACTCCCTTTCAAATCTCCTATCCTTACAATGTTAAATAAAGACTTATAACGAAGTAATTTATATTTTAAAATTCAAATATTACGAATTTTGTGTCACTTTTCAGCATGTTTTGCTCATTATTTTCAGCTATTTCCAACAAAATATTCGAAAATCGGAACATTTTGCGTAAATTTATTTTCAGGTTACATTTTTTTTGAACGGACTGTACATCGTAGCAGCTGGTGACGCGTACAAAAGTACGTGGTCATAACAACACCTGCTACACTCCCCACCCCCCTACACAGTGGAACGGCCCAAACCCAAACATTCACTCAATGCACGCAAAATAATAAGGTGATGGTGTCATCTTCAATGACTTTGTTCGTCTACTTTTTTGTTTACATTCCTTCACTTCTATTCCTGATAGTGTCCTGTAACCTAGGAAATGAAACACGAGAAGTAGAAAGTGGTGGTGTCGTGTGATAGCAGATGATAAGTTCTTCATGAAAGGACATTGTTGTTTTCTATTACTTTCTATTCTGTAAACATACTAAGTGATGACACGATGTGATGATAATATGTCACCTAATACAGTACTATACTAAACAAAGCAAAACGTAAATGTAGGTTTATCTTTATCTCTAAAATTCAAGTAGTGTTATGAAAAGAAGCAATAAATCTCTATAACGAAATTCTGTTTTTACGAACAGATTTTCATTCCTTTTGAAAATCGTTACATATGGGCCCGACTGTATAATGAAATGCAACGTATAAGAAAGTAAGAACGCGAGCGAATGTCTTACGTTTGCACCGATGCGTGAGAGGTAGCGGTTGCGTATGTGGAAGTCCGACTGCGGCTGAAGCAGATCATGGGGAGTGATGTCCGACATGGAGCCCGATGCCAGCAGCTTCTCCCGCTCCAACGCCTCCGCCGTCCTGAGGAAAACACACCGTTGCACTCACTTGTCCATTGTTCCACCGTTGTCCATTGTACTTTGAACCAGCGCTCTTTTTGGAGTAATTAAAATCAAGTCTTCTGCTGCATCATAAAGTTCCTATTCTCCAAAGCGACTGTGTTTTTGTAATCTACTTGCAATCATTTCTGACGGAAATGTTAATAACTGTCTTCAGATGAAAATTGTTTTGATGCAGATACAGTGGAACCTCTTTTATACGTTTTTCAGGGGACCAGACTAAAAAGATGTATTAATGTGAAAAACTTATTGATGAAACTATTCAACATGTGGAGCATATAGGTTGGATCAAAAAATAAAACTTAAAAATGTCATGAATGTATAATTACGAGAAACTTATAACAGAGGTTCTACTGTATTCAATAAGACTGACAAATTACTGACTAGAGCTGATTTTTTAACTTACCGATAATCAACGAACATCATACTTCCTTCAGATTTTACGTAGAATAAATATTTGAACTATGCCCAACTTCATTGAAATTTGATGAACTTTCAGTTGGGCTGACTTTTTACTAAGCCAACTTGATTGAAAAAAACAATAAAACTTTAGAACCAAACTGATAATCTGTTACTTTGTTGGGGTAACTAACACAACGGTGAAAACTCGTGTAAAATGTAAATCAGTTGGGTGCTTTGTACTCACAGTCTGCTTCTCTCGAACAATTCCCTCTCGGCCGGCGTCATGTTGAGGATCCCCGAAGTACTCGAGTCCACGATCCAGATCAGCACGCACGCAATCAGAGAAACTGAAACCCAACACGGCCGTCAGGGCTTGATGGACCACGCGAGAGATCAATCATATAGATACAGGTGTAGGAATATAGCACTCATTTTTAGGTTTTTTTGGAAAGTAGGACTTGATTTAAAGAATATCATTTTGTAATGGACGATACGAGATGAATGATAGATGATGATGCGGGTTAAGAGAAACTAGTGATGTGAGAATAATGAAGTGGGTACAGGTTGGAGGACACATGGACAGAGCACAAACCACACACACGTGTGGACTGGACAATGCGAGTACTGGGAGGTAGGTTCCACAAGAATCAACAAACTCAGGTTTCCCACTACCTTTTCCACAGACTCTGAAGGAAATAACCAACAGGTGAAAATCACAGAAACATTAATAATAAACTATCTACCGGCATGTATTTCCCTGTACCCATCTCATCATTCTCACATCACTAGTTTCTCTTAACCTGCATCATCATTCATCATTCATCTCATATTTCCATCACAAAATAATAAAAGACACTATCAATACCACAAGGGCTAGAGTTAGTTGGGAAATCACACTTGTAAAACACTCTTTATTCTTTAAATCAAGTCCTACCTTTTATTTGATGTGTATAATTGTTTTGGTGAACGAATGAACTAGGGATGACATCGATTCTCAAAATCAGGAGTCAATTCTCTATGCTCCAGAATCAGATTTTGAAAAATAAAAAATAAAAAAAAAAGTTTATTCCCAAAAAAAGTAGTGTAATTTGAAACTTTTTCTTTTCAACCTTCCCAAGGCGTTCACATGAAAAATAGCTGCTAGAGACTTCTTTGAACTGTACTGTACCATTTGGGTATTTCCGTCAACGTTCGGCTGTCAGACGTAACCGAAGAGATAGCTTTTGTCCAGATAGTAATATCTCAACAATACAGAATAATATAGACAACGAAATGAGCACTTATTACGACGTGAAGAAGTACAACACTAAACCGAAAAAAAAAAAAAAAACATATTTTTTTTGAAAAATCGATTTTTTGATTTGAGAATCGTTTTACATCAGAATCGATTCCTAATCGATTCTCGATTAATCGATGTTATCCCTAGAATGAACGTGATGAGAGAGAGTGTCTTACCGCACAGCCACGCAAGGAAGAACACCTCCAGCAGCAGGTAGCCACTAGAGTCCACGATGGCGCCGGCTGCCAGCGTGATCACAGCCAGGCCCAGGTTCTGGATCGACTGTGCGCTGGACACAAACAGGCACACGTCAAACATGGACATCTTCATGTCACCGCCCCGTGTCTCGGCATTGGCTTGGCAAACCGGGTAGATTCCCACATATTCGACATTCTAGTGATAATTAGAGACATGTAAAAATAGCAATTGCTATAAAAGCGATGAAATGTGAAAGTGTTTTTTTACATGCTTTTGTGATATTTCTTCATGTTTCAATACGTTTGATGGTGTTTTATCATGTTTTTGAAAAGACGACAAAGCGCTACGAACGTCTGAATCTGCTATGTTTTAATGTATTAGCAATATAGACACTATATTCAGAATAGAAACATTATAGATGCTATTTTTTCCCAAATTATGTCAATTGAGGTGTAAACGGGTGAAGTTAGTTGGGAAATTCGGAAAAAAGTGCAGTTGAGAATGCAGGCGGCAAATGAGGCGTCGGTTCAACCCGCTTGTGGGGATTATTTTTCTAGAAAATATCAATTGGGTTGTTTCTCTTTTATGCCTATTGTACGTTATGTAGTGGTTTTACTGTTGTTAGGCTACAGAACGTTGTTGGGTTACAAAACACGATGTTTCAAAATAATAGATGCACCAAAGTGCTACTTTTCAAATTCTAAATGCTATGAGAAGAAAAAATAGAAGCTATATTTACATGTCTCTAGTGATAATATAGAATGCCTTGCTTGGATTCCATCTGTAAATGTCCAATATGGCCGCCGAGATTGTAACGAGCACATGTCGCTATCGGCTGCAGGAGTAACATATCTCGGTGATGTGATATAGAATGCCTTGCTTGAATTCTATCTGTAAATGTCTAATATGGCTGCAGAGATTGGAACGAGCATATGCCGCTATCGGCTGCAGGAGTAACGTGTCTATGTGAGGTAATGTAGAATGCCTTGCTTGGATTCTATTTGTAAATGTCCAATATGGCCGCTGAGATAGGTACGAGCACATGTCGCTATCGGCTGCAGGAGTAACGTATCTCGGTGAGGTGATGTACGTCTGTGGCTAAACGCACAATCAATCTCTACGTGTCCTTGTTTCCTGCAGTATATCATGTGTTGGCTATGTTTATAGAGGGATTTAGGAGAAGACCACGGGATTCATTCTGTTTAGTCTTATACAGCCACCCTCGGTAGCTCGGTCAGCTGAGGCACCGCTTCAGAAACTGAAGTCATCGTTGGGCGTGGGTTCGAATCCCGCGTAAGGCATGGGTTTTTGTAAATGTCCACTCACTTATCATCACTTCATACATTCGTACCCCCGCATAACCTAGCCGTTGGTGGGGTCGTTAAGCAAACAATAATCAATCTTATATAAAATAGAAATGCTTTTGGTCAAAGGTTGTGGGGTTTGTTGAGTATTTTTTTCAACAAAAGATATTGTTTGGCGACTGATATCAAAATTATTCTTTCTTAAGAGCCGGCATCTTAGCTGAGAATGTTTCTCTTCGAAATGCTCGACCCAAGTTCTATGTGCGTTGAAAAGTTTGGTTGTGGGTTGAAAAGTGAAAAGCGGATAATATTGAAAGAGTTCCAGCAACCACCGCTGGATGGAGGAGTTTTCCATTCCATAATTTGGACAAAATCTAATTACATTTCACATTTTGGCCAAGGAAATTGGGAAAGCTGGAAGATTACAGGCAAATTAGGATTTCAAATATTGATAAGCGAGGTTGAACTTAGAGATGTGCATTTGTAATTTATTCCTACTAACTTGGTAACTGGCAATTAGGCAATGAAAACCATCAAATTAGGCACACTTTGATTCAATTATTGCTAGATAATAAAATTATTCTTCAATTTTTGACTGAGCATATCTAACTGTGAGGTTATTATTTATTCATCACATTTTACCGCAAGTCCGTAATGTGTGTAGTTCTTGAGATATATGTGGCGAAAGTGCCACTGTAAATCTGTCCAAGATGTGGGCTCTTAAGAATGAATATCTGTGAAAGGTATGAAAATGGTGTGAAGCGTTGCCTCTGATGAGAGTGTTAGTGTACGTACATGCCGTAAGCAGTGCCCAGCTGATACTCGGGTATGATGAGCGCCACCATGGGCCAGAGCGCGCTGGACAGCATGGCGTAAGACACGCCCATGATGCACTGCAACACAACACAACAACACACTTCAACCACCACATCACCACAATGTGCACATATCAACACATTTATCATTTTTTATATTGGGTTTTTAACGACGCACTATACTGATTGCTGCGATCTATTGGCGTCAGTGGATGATGAATGAGATGAAAGGTTATTTCATTAGGTGTTTTGGATGGTGGGATGGAGTCGGTCGTGGCCTGTTGTTGAGGAACCATCCCAGTATTGACCAGGAGGGGCATTCATGTACGCCTAGCAAGCTCTAGCAAGGCATGAAACCTGTTTAACTACTGTCATGGCGGCAATTTGCTATCAACTTTGCGGGGTGGTTTTTGATGATCGCAAGTTGCGACCGCTAGCATCTTTGCTAGACGTACATGAATGCCCCTCCTGAACGACAGAGGGAAACCACGAAAAACCCCTGTCAGGATAGTTGACCATGGCAGGAATCGAACCCCGGTTACCCGAATGACGGTTCAGTGTTCTAGCCACTCGGCCACGTGCCTCGGTATCAACCTATTTCTTCATATTATAAAGAAGGTTTACCGACTCCCATACAAATAGCATGGACGGTATTTGTGGTTTCTTGCGGTCAGTTCAGAGCCAAAGGTCCCGATTGCTTGTCGCACCAGTCGCATTGTTTAGCATCGTTATTCATTTATTTATTCATTTATTCATACAACTGCAGTTGCGCACGCATGCGCGGTGGCAGTTTTTACATTTATCTTTTTATGTTTACTTTCAATTGCAATTATATTAACAATAATTAACATTTAAATTCTTCTCTTAAATTCTTTTATAGTCTTTGCTTTCCTTGCATCTTCTTCCAGCCCATTCCAATCCATTATTGTTTTCTGAATAAAACTACCTCTACCCAGTTCTGTTCTAGCCCTCTCCACAGCAAGCTGTTCCCCTCCTCTCACCCTCCTCTGAACTCTCATCCCTATCCTATCTCTCACTTCTTCCCACCCCTTAAAACCATTCCTTGCCCTGAAAAAGTTCAGGAGTCTATCTTTTTTCCTCCTTTCCTCTAATTTTTCCAAACTCAATTCGTTCACCATCTCACTGGGCTTTTCCCTTACTTTTTCAACTCTTCCCTGTTCCATTCTAAATCTTCTTACCCGTCCTAGAACCCTTCTTGCAGATACCCTCTGCACCCCCTCTACTTCTTTGATCAAATTGATGTTGTAGGGATCCCAGACCGAGCCAGCATACTCCATCATTGGACGTATTAGGCTCTTGTAAGCCTTTTCCTTAATGTCGATCCCTGTCCCCTTGAGTTGTCTCATCACAAAATTTAGTGATTTTATTCCTTTTTTTGACAGGTTTCTGATATGTTCCCCCCAACCCAAATTCTCATGTAAGTAAATTCCAAGATATTTATAGGCATCCACCCCCTCCAAAGTATTACCCCCCAGATTATAGCTTACATTTATGTCCCCCTTTCTATTCTTTCTGGAGAAGTGGACTACCTTACATTTATTTATGTTTAATCCCATTAAATTTATTTTTACCCATTCATTTATTAAATTCAAGTCTAGTTGTAATGCAGCTTCATCTCCCTTTCCTTGTATTAGTCTGTATATGACACAGTCGTCAGCAAACAGACGAATATTTGACTGTATGCCTTGTGCCAGGTTATTAATAAATATATTAAAAAGAAGAGGCCCTATCACACTCCCTTGCGGTACACCAGAAGTGACTTGGATATAATCTGAAAAGTCATTTCCAACTTTCACTTTCTGAGTCCTTTCACTTAAAAAGTCTTCAACCCAGTTTGAAATAATTTGGTTATTGGTTATAAGTTTTAATTTGTCTATCAACAGTTTGTGCGGAACTTTATCAAACGCTTTCTCGAAATCCAAAAATATTGCATCTACTTTTCCCCCCTTGTCCAGTATGTCTGATAGCTCTTGCACAAGCCCGTGTAATTGGGTTGTGCAAGAGTAACCCTTTCTAAATCCATGTTGTCCCTTAAATAATCCTCCCCGTTTTTCAATGATAATTTTGATTTCATAATCTATAATTCTCTCAAGTATTTTACAAACTGCTGATGTTAGACTTACTGGTCTATAGTTAGATAATTTTGCCCTTTCACCCCCCTTATGAATTGGTATGACAATTGCTTTTTTCCATTCCATCGGAACTACACCCATATTAACCGAATTTTGAAAAAGAATCGTTAAGTAAGTAGAAATTTCTTCTCTCGCAATTTTCAAGAAGTTATTGGAAATCCCATCTAAGCCTGGTGCTTTATTATTTTTTAAATTACGGATGATGCTCTGAATGGCCCCGTTCGAGATGTGAATTTTTCCTTTGCGTTCCGTTCTTTCCACAGTTGTTTTACCCTTATTATTCATTTGATCTATTTGAAACACTCTTCCATAGTAATTGTTCAAAGCCTCAGCCTTTTCTGAATCAACAAAGTGTTGACAACCACTCTCACCTACTAATGTTGGTATGTCGTTCCCACCATTTTCTTGTGTATTGATATAGTGGTACATATTTCCCCAACTTTTATTTTTATCATTTACATCAAACATACCCCCTAAAAATGTTCTTTTTGCAATCTTTTTTTCCTTATTCAGTTCCCCTTGTAGTTTTCTGATTTTTTCTTCTTTGCAAATTACTCCACTCTTTTTGTTACACATTTGTCTTCCCTTTCTTTTCAGTGCTCGTATCCTCTTGTTATAGTAAATAGGATCCGAATTTGCTTTGATGAATTTGGATGGTACGTGTTCCTCAATACATTCATAACAGATATTTTTGAAGCCCTCCCATTGCTGATTCACATCTCCTCCATCTGAAATCCATTTATTAACCCTATTTTTCAAGAAATCTTTAATGTTGTCTGCATTTGCTTTTTTGAGCAGCATTACTTTTTTCCCTTTCCTCCCCTCATTTCTCCCATTACCTCCCATTAGTTGAACCGTCGGAATACTATGGTCGCTAATACCTTCATCCACCATCGTATTCAGCCACCTTTCAGGAGGTCTAACTAGTATGACATCTAGAATGTTCCCAATCCCAGCAGAGGTCAGTCTCGTACCCTCCTTAACGACTTGTATAAATCCCTCGTTCATGATATCATGAACCAGGTCCTGCTTCCTTGTGTTTCCCATGCTCCCTTCTTCCCATTTGACTCCAGGAAGATTTAGGTCTCCTGCCACAATCAGGTTATTTTCGAAATTTTGCCCTGTAACTCTCTCCTTGATTTTGTCTAGTAATTCCATACCTGCATTTGGAGGTCGATAAGCTGCAATTACAACGGTTCTTTCTCTTCCCTTCTTGACTTCTACCTCCATTATTTCCAGATTACCTCCTGTCCAGATGAGTTTTCCCACTAGCTTGGTCTTGGATCCCACCATCACTCCCCCCCCATGTTTGTTTCGGTTCTTCCTAAATAAGTTGTATCCCCCCATTTTAATTTCACTGTCAGTATAGTTAACATCTAGCCATGTTTCCACAGCTACAAAAACATCTGGATCAATAATTTCTATGACCGATCTAAATTTATCTAGCTTGTTACAAATACTTCTACAATTTACTAATGTTACTTTCAAGTTGTCGGTACTTATCCCCATTTTACCTCCTCCCTCCACATTTCGCTTCCACTCCCTCTTTCCCATTATTAATCCATTTTCATCATCGTTGCCCCTACCTAGTCATTTTTCACCAATTTTATCTTTTCTAATCATTTTCTCCGCCACCCGTCCCATGAGCCCCCCCAGTTCCCACTGTCCTAAACTGTTCAGGTGAACCCCATCCCTATGCAAGTGTCTATCCTCCACCCAGCAGTTACTTTCTACATATAACACTCCCTCCATAGCACACAGTCTCTCTATGGTCCGGTTAACTTTGTCTATTGTTTCTTTCCTTTCACTTCTTCGGTACAGTATACCGCTCACTGCGACACGCTTCTCGCCAAACTTCTTCTTTGCAGCTGTTACGATCCTTTTCATTCCCAGCTGCATTATCTCCAATCCATCTATCCTGTTTCTCATCTCTTCTAAATCGTTTCCTCCTGCAAGTACGATGACGCCTTTGCCCTCAACTTCCCTCTCCGACAACTCACCCACTACCTTTTCCACTCTAAGGACCCCTATGCCCGGTCTCACATTCACTTCTACTTTCGGTCCCGCATTAACACTTGTCCCCCTGACTAGTGAGCTCCCTAGTAGGATCACTTTCTTCATTTCTCCTTTCTCCTTCATCTCTCTCTCTTCCTTCTTCTTCACCTTCTCCTTTGCCTCCTTCTCTTCTCCCTCTGCCTTCCTCCTCTTCGATGCTTCTTGCTTTTCTAGTTTTTCCTTCTTTTTCTCCCTTTCTATCCTTTTCCCTTCTTTCGCAGCTTCCTTCTGCCTCTTTACTTCCGCCGTTCTGCACCGATCACACTTCCACCGAATGCCGGGCACCTCCACGAACGCCTTGTAATGAATGGCAGAGATGCTTGCACAGGCAATGTGCCACCAACACTCACAACCCTCTTCATCACACCTCACCACCCTGTCTGTTTGAAGTATCAGAATGTGGCACCCGCCCCCGCACTGCACCTCCTCTCCATTTTTGCTGTTGAACAGTGGCACTAGCTCTTCCACACTCCGATTTCCCCGGCCTCGAGTTCTTCTTGTTCGTGGACTCATTTACGATATTGATATTGATTATAATTATAATTAATAATTATTAATTATTGATGATATTGATATTAAGGGATGTATATGGTCTTTGGATCCTCTAGTTCGATTATGCAGTATCAATTTCAGAGTATCTTGATGGCATTGAATCCGAAGTAATTTTATATCATGAAACCTTGCTATCAAGGTATGACAACAACAGTTATACAAATAAAATATTTACTTCACTGGGCGGTGACTTCTAACATCTGTTTCTCGTTTATTCCACACGAATTTTCTTCAGAAACCAAAGAATTTTTAAATCATAATATAAACTCACTTGGTGAAGACTCAGTGCTGAATATTACCTCAAAACTTGTAGAAATGTGTGTGGATCACGATGGTGAAATAATTACAGGTAAAAACGTCTTAATTCCTGAGATAATTAATTTCAATCCTAGAGCACACGTCTTGTCAACTAGTTCCAGTCATGGGTAACCATACATATCGTGTCTAGTTCGATATAGAAGCGATAGTTGCGGTACAAGCAATCGGGACTCTCGACTCAGATTCTGACCCCAGAAATATTTCACTTTGAAGACCCGAGTCGGTACACCTTCTTCATATTAGGAAAAAGTAGGGCCTATATTGGTATCTCTGCATCGTGGTTTATCATCACCAGCTCATCCGTACCCCCAAATAAGCCAACTGTTGGTGGGGTCGTTCAGCAAACAATACCGGTAATACCATATTTACTCGCATATAAGTCGCACCCCTGTTGAAACAGTCATTTTTTTTGAAAAAAAAAAAACCTTTGTACGGTCGTATAAGTCGCACCTGCAGTCTCTGGTACGTCAAAAATACAACGCAAATGAAATGTTTAGCGCTCTGTTCGGGACGCGTGTGAGAGAAGCCGTTGGTATTGGCTTGCACTAGTTGATAGCAGAGAGGTGAGAAACCGTTGTGAGGGGCCTCAACTAAACTAAACAATGCGTAAATAATATACCCCAGCGCTACCGAGAGCACACAATGTTTACGTAAATATCTCCCAAGTTTATATTCATTTTTATCTAGCCTAGTGTTGAAAGAGTAGCCCCCTGTAGACTCATCACCCATAGCACACTTCCAGGCGAGCATTGTAAACAGATGTGTCAAAGTGTTCGTCTTGTTATTCAGTGTAATAAGAGACTTTAAGAGGCGGGCCGATCCGGACGATTGCGGGTTCGCCGTATGCTTCAACATTGACGACCGACCGTGCAATTCTGACGACGATTGCGGGTTCGCCCTATGCTTCAACATTGACGACCGACCGTGCAATTCTGACGACGATTGTGGGTTCGCCCCATGCTCTCACATTGGACGACCGGCAGTGTTTCACGGCAACTGTTTTATCGCAAAATGTGACGTTTTTTCTCACTTACCTTTATGAGACGCATTTGACTTTTTGATGACTTGGAAATGGAAAAAAAGTGCGTCTTATAAGCATGTAAATACAATGATATATAGCATTTACACTGAAAATAGCACGCTCACTGTGATGAGGATTCATGCATTTGACTTTTATTTTTGGAGATTTTGTGCGCGCGTATAAGTTGCAACCCTGTTTTGAGCTCTCAAATTTCTGAATATAGGCCTACATGCAACTTATACATGCGAGTGAATACATTAATCATCATTACAGCTTGGCTGGCGTCAGTACGAGACATGCACGTTTCTTCTCCACAAGCAGTTATTCTGAATACGGTGAATGAAGAACGTTAGCCAGGTACAGGCGTTACAGATCTGTGCTCGTCACGTCTTGGAATGTTGATACAGAGAGATGTGTCGAGGACGGCGTGACCGCGTGACTCACCATGGCGACGTAGGGGTTGATGAAGGTGAAGGCCAGGACGGCGTGACCACGTGACTCACCATGGCGACGTAGGGGTTGATAAAGGTGTAGGCCAGGATGGCGTGACCACGTGACTCACCATGGCGACGTAGGGGTTGATGAAGGTGAAGGCCAGGACGGCGTGACCACGTGACTCACCATGGCGACGTAGGGGTTGATGAAGGTGAAGGCCAGGATGGCGTGACCACGTGACTCACCATGGCGACGTAGGGGTTGATGAAGGTGAAGGCCAGGACGGCGTGACCACGTGACTCACCATGGCGACGTAGGGGTTGATGAAGGTGAAGGCCAGGACAGCGTGACCACGTGACTCACCATGGCGACGTAGGGGTTGATGAAGGTGAAGGCCAGGATGGCGTGACCACATGACTCACCATGGCGACGTAGCGGTTGATGAAGGTGAAGGCCAGGACAGCGTGACCACGTGACTCACCATGGCGACGTAGGGGTTGATAAAGGTGAAGGCCAGGATGGCGTGACCACGTGACTCACCATGGCGACGTAGGGGTTGATGAAGGTGAAGGCCAGGATGGCGTGACCACGTGACTCACCATGGCGACGTAGGGGTTGATGAAGGTGAAGGCCAGGACGGCGTGACCACGTGACTCACCATGGCGACGTAGGGGTTGATGAAGGTGAAGGCCAGGACAGCGTGACCACGTGACTCACCATGGCGACGTAGGGGTTGATGAAGGTGAAGGCCAGGACAGCGTGACCACGTGACTCACCATGGCGACGTAGGGGTTGATGAAGGTGAAGGCCAGGATGGCGTGACCACATGACTCACCATGGCGACGTAGCGGTTGATGAAGGTGAAGGCCAGGACAGCGTGACCACGTGACTCACCATGGCGACGTAGGGGTTGATAAAGGTGAAGGCCAGGATGGCGTGACCGCGTGACTCACCATGGCGACGTAGGGGTTGATGAAGGTGAAGGCCAGGATGGCGTGACCACGTGACTCACCATGGCGACGTAGGGGTTGATGAAGGTGGAGGCCAGGATGGCGTGACCACGTGACTCACCATGGCGACGTAGGGGTTGATGAAGGTGAAGGCCAGGACGGCGTGACCACGTGACTCACCATGGCGACGTAGGGGTTGATGAAGGTGAAGGCCAGGATGGCGTGACCACGTGACTCACCATGGCGACGTAGGGGTTGATGAAGGTGAAGGCCAGGATGGCGTGACCACGTGACTCACCATGGCGATGTAGGGGTTGATGAAGGTGGAGGCCAGGATGGCGTGACCACGTGACTCACCATGGCGACGTAGGGGTTGATGAAGGTGAAGGCCAGGACGGCGTGACCACGTGACTCACCATGGCGACGTAGGGGTTGATGAAGGTGAAGGCCAGGATGGCGTGACCACGTGACTCACCATGGCGACGTAGGGGTTGATGAAGGTGAAGGCCAGGATGGCGTGACCACGTGACTCACCATGGCGACGTAGGAGTTGATAAAGGTGAAGGCCAGGATGGCGTGACCGCGTGACTCACCATGGCGATGTAGGGGTTGATGAAGGTGAAGGCCAGGACGGCGTGACCACGTGACTCACCATGGCGACGTAGGGGTTGATGAAGGTGAAGGCCAGGATGGCGTGACTGCGTGACTCACCATGGCGACGTAGGGGTTGATGAAGGTGAAGGCCAGGACAGCGTGACCACGTGACTCACCATGGCGACGTAGGGGTTGATGAAGGTGAAGGCCAGGATGGCGTGACTGCGTGACTCACCATGGCGACGTAGGGGTTGATGAAGGTGAAGGCCAGGACAGCGTGACCACGTGACTCACCATGGCGACGTAGGGGTTGATGAAGGTGAAGGCCAGGATGGCGTGACCGCATGACTCACCATGGCGACGTAGGGGTTGATGAAGGTGAAGGCCAGGATGGCGTGACCACGTGACTCACCATGGCGACGTAGGGGTTGATGAAGGTGAAGGCCAGGATGGCGTGACCACGTGACTCACCATGGCGACGTAGGGGTTGATGAAGGTGAAGGCCAGGATGGCGTGACCACGTGACTCACCATGGCGACGTAGGGGTTGATGAAGGTGAAGGCCAGAATGGCGTGACCGCGTGACTCACCATGGCGACGTAGGGGTTGATGAAGGTGAAGGCCAGGATGGCGTGACTGCCGATGGTGATCAGCACGGACAGGAACACCCAGAACACGTTCTTGCCGACCCGGTCTACGAGAAGTCCGAGCAAGGGCGACGCCCCAGCCGATATGATGTACACGATGCTGTTCACGCGGTTAGCTTCGTCCGGAGAGAACTCAAACTTCCGCTCGAAGAACACCCTTAAAACACAACAAACAGCCTCCTTAATCAGTCGCCACAATCTGTTTTGCCCTCCACAACGCAACGCTGAAGCTGGCTTTCCATGAACGTCATATTTGCCGAGCAAATTTGTTTGGCGGTTTTTTGAGCTGCCATGTTGAAAAAACGGCCAATAATAATAATAATAATAATTTTTTTTTTTTTTTTTTTTTTATTGATTCCAAATAAAAGCGTTACAACAATTAAGGGTACTCTTGTGAGGTTCCACGAAACCCTCATGGGGTTTATCTGTGGAGATATATAATAACAATTCACTTAAATATAATGCAATGAAAAAATAAAGTACCTTCCTGATAATAAAATATAATAACAATACAATGAAGCACATTGACGAGAACGTGTAAGAATGAACAAAATAGGATAAATCAACAAAATTATATTCGAATTACAGTTGTAGTGAGTAGAGAAAAATGCAAACAACATAGGAAGAGAGAACTCGAGGAAGTGAAAAAAAATACCCAATTATACAATAATACATAGTAGAAATAAACGATTCATATGACACATTCACGAGTTTAAAAGTATAGAGACAAATATAAGCCGGTTGAATTAGGTAAATAGTAACAAGAAATGAGAGAAACTTATTTTGATAAAAATGATGAAGATAGATTAATAAAAATATACAATTATCAGATTATTTTAAATTGATAATTCAATCAATGAAGTCATTCACATATGTATAATAATAAAAGAGCAACTTGCCAAGTCGAAAGAAAATCAGTATAACGAAATAAACCTAAATAAACCTTATATTGAACATTTGAAGTTGAGATATTGCTCATACCATAATCGAAAGTAACCATTTTTTGACACATACTTTTAGCTCGTTATAATTGTTGACATTTTTCAAATTAAAGGGAAGTTGATTGAGGTTGAATGGGACTAAGTATTCCAATCTCCTCTTACCATACTTGTTAATCCAAGAAGGAATCTGAAATGTATCGATTAAGGCTAATCTTGTGTTAACAGGGCGAACATTCATTATTTGATAATCCTCTTTGAAATAATATAGAAGAATTAATCTATAAGTATACAATTTAGTGATCGGAAGTACATTGCAGTGAAAATAATATCTATTCAAGTTGAAGTCTAGATTTTGTTTAACATGATGAGGTAACATTGACTTAATAATTCTATCTTGCAATCTTAGAATGCTATCCAGATGATAATGAGAGGCATTCCCCCAAGCCAACAGACCATACAGCAATAGGGATGTTCCTAACGCATCATAAACAGTTCTCAATAATTGAAATCGTAAAATACTTTTGAGATTATAAATGCGAAAAGCTACGGAACGTAGCCTGTTACATAATCGATCGATGTGCGGCCGCCACGAGAATGAACTGTCGATGGTTATTCCCAAATAAACATGTGTATCTACTATTTCAATACCGGTTTCACAATTACAAATATAGACGGGAGTACTACATTTCAAGTTGTGAAGACATTCATTTGTGTGAAATAATATTTTGAACGGCATAGATCTAGAATGATTCAAGGGTGTACAAATATGCATAACTTTAGTTTTGCTAGCGTTTATAATTAAATCGTGATCGTGAGCGAACTTCAATAAATTAGAGAAATCATTCTGTAAATTTTCGACTGCACTATTTAAATGTTTATGAGCCGATACAATCAAGGTGTCATCAGCGTACATATAAGTTACACAATTGTTCATATGTTTGAACATTTCATTCACATAAATGAGATACAAAGTAGGTCCCAGAATGGATCCCTGAGCTACTCCGGTTTCACACATCTTAGGTTCACTGAATGTATCATTAACTTTTACTAAAATGAGCCTTTCACTCAAATAGCTTTCGAACCAACTAAGCATAGGTCCTCTTATCCCTATATTGTCCAACAATTTGATTAATTTGGTGTGATTTAGCGTATCGAATGCTCTCGAAAAATCAATGAATAAAGCTAAAATATGCATATTGTCATTCAATTCAGAGTTAACAAGATTCGAAAACATGGCTAGTAAGTCATTAGTACCTTTCTTTTTCTGAAAACCGAATTGCATTGAATTTACTAGATTGTTTGTGCATAAATACTCGGATAAAATATTAGCTACACATCTTTCCATTATTTTATCAATAATAGATAATAGAGCAATAGGCCTGTAATTCGAATACAATGAATGGTCACCCTTCTTGTACACAGGGCGAACCACCGATTTCTTTAACATTGGCGGAACGACTCCACTCTCAAAAGACAGATTATTAATAATAATAATAATAATAATAATAATAATCTTTATTCAGGGAACAATATACATTGTATAGAATGTGTCCCATATAAAGATATCAGGTAATTATAAAATGATGAAAATGAATAAGGGGTAATAGATGATGAAGGACATTACATTACATTAGCGATACGTTTCATACATGTTCAAAATTAAACAGAATTAAGATTAGATGAGTATTCTTCTATTGTGTATGGGCAAGTTTGGCTGAGGTAAGTTTTGATCTCTGACTTGAACTTCTTCTTATTGATGAAGAGGGTGTTCTTTATTATGACGAGTGACGAGAGCAGCGCGGTATCTGAATATTGATCTCGCCCCAACTTTCCACGTTCTGAAACGCATGAAGTAGCTACTTACCAGCGATTGAATATATCTCCAAAAGTCTACTATAATATCCAACGAGATCTTTTGACAGCTCAAGTTTGACATCACGCGGTTTTTAACCCTATTTGGTCGTTTGCCATGGAATTCACTATGGACAAGATACGGGAATATCTGTGTTTGTATCGCACCACGAGTAGAGAGTTTAAAATGGCCTCACCTCGGCAACTACCAATCGTGCGATCAGTTACACGCCAAACCGGGCAGAGTCGGAGCTTAGTGAACCTCACGATGAAGTATTGAAAGTCTTATTATCTGCCAACAGTTTGCTAGGCAGAAAGCCAAACATCAACACTCGTGTTCATGGAAAGACAGGTCAACACGTAACAGATATTCCTGTATGTTGTGATATTTCAACATACAATAGGTCTGGCTCAAATCAGACTGGGTTTACCTAGGGTACAGGAACTCACCTTGGGAGACTTTTATTCTATTGATATTGGGTTTAATGACACACTGTACTGATGACTACGATCTATTGGCGTCTGTGAATGATATATGAGATGAAAGGTGTAACCCATCATTTACCCACTGTCCCTACCCCTGAACCTACGCTACTATGCTGTGAATATTTAGTTGACAATTCGGCCGTGAGGGTTGGGGGGAGAGGGACCTGTATTCGAGTACCGAGTGGGTCAGTTCTACTCTTGGGGTCGCGAGAGACAAGATCAAGCTAGGAGAGTTGTTGTGTTTTGTTGGAATTTAACGGCAGAGCCGGAGTACTAGATTGATAAGCCAGGAAATATTTGTGATTGCCAGTTGTTGGTGAAAGCTTTGATACTGCCATAGGATCTATCCTGGAAACTTGTATGTTATTTAAATATTGAAGTGGAGTATTCCAGTTTTTCGTAAATATCGTAATAACGCGGGTGTTCGCTTGTGAATACGCGGCTTAGTAGCTGCGGCCGTACCTGACAGTGTTAGCCCGTTGATCAGCCGGGATTAACTACCGAAAGTGAAGCTTATTAGTTTTTCTTCAAGAAAGCAACAAACATTATCCATATCGTGTGGTCCAAATCTACGTCGGCATACCCCCTCCCCCTTGCCCCACCCCGCCCCGGCACGGCGCATCATTGAGTACGACTTCGAGAAGATCATCGAAACCCACAGACACAAGGACGGAGAAGCGTATGACGTTGGTTCGCATATCATTTTCATTTTCTATTTACATTATTGGTTCAGTACCTCATTTGTTTTGTTTCTTGTTCAACTTATATTTTTATTGCCCACAAACTTGCAGTTGAACGTGTAAGATTATATTATTATGAATGTAATCATGAGTAGAATATCGTAGGCCTACTATGAGTAACAGGAGTAGTTGGAAGGCTGCTAGCTAAAGAGATCGCTATCTCGTGTATTGGGGCTGCCTAATTCAATTTGATTACTAGCCCGACGATTTACGTTTCTTTGATTTGTTTTTCAACCGGTGTATACATATTGTTGATATTAAATATCTAGTTATAGTTATAGTTATTTAGGGGAGTGTGTTGATGACGATCGACATATCTCACGATTGCACAGGGAGCTGAAGTGTACTTAAGTTCATTTGTAAAGTGTATTTATCATTGCATTATACCTATATTATAGCCTCCTCAGATTGATCTCGTATTCTCGTCTTGTTTACGTTATTCAACTCCCTATTATTTACGAATTATGAGTTTTCGTTATTTGTCTCATACAACCTACAAATAACGTGGCGCCCATACAATTTCCCTTTACCCCCCCTTACCTACCCATCTCCTCTTGAGCAGCGGCCCTCGACCATCGTCGGTGGAGAGGAATACGTCACAAAGGTTATTCTATTATGTGTTTTGGATGGTGGGAAGGAGTCGGTCGTGGCCTGTTTTTAAGGAACAATCCCAGTATTACCCTGAACGACAGAGGCAAACTACGATGCACCCCTGTCAGGATGGTGGACCATGGCGGGAATAGAACCCCAGTCTCCTGAATGGCAGAGGGAAACCACGATGCACCCCTGTCAGGATGGTCGACCATGGCGGGAATAGAACCCCGGTCTCCTGAACGACAGAGGGAAACCACGATGCACCCCTGTCAGGATGGCCGACCATGGCGGGAATCGAACCCCGGTCTCCTGAACGACAGAGGCAAACTACGATGCACCCCTGTCAGGATGGTGGACCATGGCGGGAATAGAACCCCAGTCTCCTGAATGGCAGAGGGAAACCACGATGCACCCCTGTCAGGATGGCCGACCATGGCGGGAATCGAACCTCAGTCTCCTGAACGACAGAGGGAAACCACGATGCACCCCTGTCAGGATGGTGGACCATGGCGGGAATAGAACCCCAGTCTCCTGAACGACAGAGGGAAACCACGATGCACCCCTGTCAGGATGGCCGACCATGGCGGGAATCGAACCTCAGTCTCCTGAACGACAGAGGGAAACCACGATGCACCCCTGTCAGGATGGCCGACCATGGCGGGAATCGAACCTCAGTCTCCTGAACGACAGAGGGAAACCACGATGCACCCCTGTCAGGATGGTCGACCACGGCGGAAATCGAACCCCGGTCTCCTGAACGACAGGGAAACCACGATGCACCCCCGTCAGGATGGCCGACCATGGCGGGAATCGAACCTCAGTCTCCTGAACGACAGAGGGAAACCACGATGCACCCCTGTCAGGATGGTCGACCATGGCGGGAATCGAACCCCGGTCTCCTGAACGACAGAGGGAAACCACGATGCACCCCTGTCAGGATGGTCGACCATGGCGGGAATAGGACCCCGGTCTCCTGAACGACAGAGGGAAACCACGATGCACCCCTGTCAGGATGGTCGACCATGGCGGGAATCGAACCTCAGTCTCCTGAACGACAGAGGGAAACCACGATGCACCCCTGTCAGGATGGCCGACCATGGCGGGAATCGAACCCCAGTCTCCTGAACGACAGAGGGAAACCACGATGCACCCCTGTCAGGATGGTCGACCATGGCGGGAATCGAACCTCAGTCTCCTGAACGACAGAGGGAAACCACGATGCACCCCTGTCAGGATGGCCGACCATGGCGGGATTAGAACCCCAGTCTCCTGAACGACAGAGGGAAACCACGATGCACCCCTGTCAGGATGGTCGACCATGGCGGGAATCAAACCTCAGTCTCCTGAACGACAGAGGGAAACCACGATGCACCCCTGTCAGGATGGTCGACCATGGCGGGAATCGAACCCCAGTCTCCTGAACGACAGAGGGAAACCACGATGCACCCCTGTCAGGATGGTGGACCATGGCGGGAATAGAACCCCGGTCTCCTGAACGACAGAGGGAAACCACGATGCACCCCTGTCAGGATGGTCGACCATGGCGGGAATCGAACCCTGGTCTCCTGAACGACAGAGGGACACCACGATGCACCCCTGTCAGGATGGTGGACCATGGCGGGAATCGAACCCCGGTCTCCTGAACGACAGAGGGAAACCACGATGCACCCCTGTCAGGATGGTGGACCATGGCGGGAATAGAACCCCGGTCTCCTGAACGACAGAGGGAAACCACGATGCACCCCTGTCAGGATGGTGGACCATGGCGGAAATCGAACCCCGGTCTCCTGAACGACAGAGGGAAACCACGATGCACCCCTGTCAGGATGGTCGACCATGGCGGGAATAGAACCCCGGTCTCCTGAACGACAGAGGGAAACCACGATGCACCCCTGTCAGGATGGTCGACCATGGCGGGAATAGAACCCCGGTCTCCTGAACGACAGAGGGAAACCACGATGCACCCCTGTCAGGATGGTCGACCATGGCGGGAATAGAACCCCGGTCTCCTGAGCGACAGAGGGAAACCACGATGCACCCCTGTCAGGATGGTCGACCATGGCGGGAATAGAACCCCGGTCTCCTGAACGACAGAGGGAAACCACGATGCATCTCTGTCAGGATGGTCGACCATGGCGGGAATAGGACCCCGGTCTCCTGAACGACAGAGGGAAACCACGATGCACCCCTGTCAGGATGGTCGACCATGGCGGAAATAGGACCCCGGTCTCCTGAACGACAGAGGGACACCACGATGCACCCCTGTCAGGATGGTCGACCATGGCGGGAATAGGACCCCGGTCTCCTGAACGACAGAGGGAAACCACGATGCACCCCCGTCAGGATGGTCGACCACGGCGGGAATAGGACCCCGGTCTCCTGAACAACAGAGGGAAACCACGATGCACCCCTGTCAGGATGGTCGACCATGGCGGGAATAGGACCCCGGTCTCCTGAACGACAGAGGGAAACCACGATGCACCCCTGTCAGGATGGTCGACCATGGCGGGAATAGAACCCCGGTCTCCTGAATGACAGAGGGAAACCACGATGCACCCCTGTCAGGATGGTCGACCATGGCGGGAATAGAACCCCGGTCTCCTGAACGACAGAGGGAAACCACGATGCACCCCTGTCAGGATGGTCGACCATGGCGGGAATAGAACCCCGGTCTCCTGAACGACAGAGGGACACCACGATGCACCCCTGTCAGGATGGTCGACCATGGCGGGAATAGAACCCCGGTCTCCTGAACGACAGAGGCAAACTACGATGCACCCCTGTCAGGATGGTCGACCATGGCGGGAATAGAACCCCGGTCTCCTGAACGACAGAGGGAAACCACGATGCACCCCTGTCAGGATGGTCGACCATGGCGGGAATAGAACCCCGGTCTCCTGAACGACAGAGGGAAACCACGATGCACCCCTGTCAGGATGGTCGACCATGGCGGGAATAGAACCCCGGTCTCCTGAACGACAGAGGGAAACCACGATGCACCCCTGTCAGGATGGTCGACCATGGCGGGAATAGGACCCCGGTCTCCTGAACGACAGAGGGAAACCACGATGCACCCCTGTCAGGATGGTCGACCATGGCGGGAATAGGACCCCGGTCTCCTGAACGACAGAGGGAAACCACGATGCACCCCTGTCAGGATGGTCGACCATGGCGGGAATAGAACCCCGGTCTCCTGAACGACAGAGGGACACCACGATGCACCCCTGTCAGGATGGTCGACCATGGCGGGAATAGAACCCCGGTCTCCTGAACGACAGAGGCAAACTACGATGCATCTCTGTCAGGATGGTCGACCATGGCGGGAATAGAACCCTGGTCTCCTGAACGACAGAGGGAAACCACGATGCACCCCTGTCAGGATGGCCGACCATGGCGGGAATAGAACCCTGGTCTCCTGAACGACAGAGGGAAACCACGATGCACCCCTGTCAGGATGGTCGACCATGGCGGGAATAGAACCCCGGTCTCCTGAACGACAGAGGGAAACCACGATGCACCCCCGTCAGGATGGCCGACCATGGCGGGAATAGAACCCTGGTCTCCTGAACGACAGAGGGAAACCACGATGCACCCCTGTCAGGATGGTCGACCATGGCGGGAATAGAACCCCGGTCTCCTGAACGACAGAGGGAAACCACGATGCACCCCTGTCAGGATGGTCGACCATGGCGGGAATCGAACCCTGGTCTCCTGAACGACGGAGGGAAACCACGATGCACCCCTGTCAGGATGGTCGACCATGGCGGGAATAGAACCCCGGTCTCCTGAACGACAGAGGGAAACCACGATGCACCCCTGTCAGGATGGTCGACCATGGCGGGAATAGAACCCCCGTCTCCTGAACGACAGAGGGAAACCACGATGCACCCCTGTCAGGATGGTCGACCATGGCGGGAATCGAACCCCGGTCTCCTGAACGACAGAGGGAAACCACGATGCATCTCTGTCAGGATGGTCGACCATGGCGGGAATAGAACCCCGGTCTCCTGAACGACGGAGGCACACTACGATGCACCCCCGTCAGGATGGTGGACCATGGCGGGAATAGAACCCCAGTCTCCTGAACGACAGAGGCACACTACGATGCATCTCTGTCAGGATGGTCGACCATGGCGGGAATAGAACCCCGGTCTCCTGAACGACAGAGGGAAACCACGATGCACCCCTGTCAGGATGGTCGACCATGGCGGGAATAGAACCCCGGTCTCCTGAACGACAGAGGGAAACTACGATGCACCCCTGTCAGGATGGTCGACCATGGCGGGAATAGAACCCCGGTCTCCTGAACGACAGAGGGAAACCACGATGCACCCCTGTCAGGATGGTCGACCATGGCGGGAATAGAACCCTGGTCTCCTGAACGACAGAGGGAAACCACGATGCACCCCTGTCAGGATGGTCGACCATGGCGGGAATAGAACCCCAGTCTCCTGAACGACAGAGGGACACCACGATGCACCCCTGTCAGGATGGTGGACCATGGCGGGAATAGAACCCCGGTCTCCTGAATGACAGAGGGAAACCACGATGCATCTCTGTCAAGATGGTCGATCATAGCAGGAATAGAACCCCGGTCTCCTGAACGACAGAGGGAAACCACGATGCACCCCTGTCAGGATGGTGGACCATGGCGGGAATAGAACCCCAGTCTCCTGAACGACAGAGGGAAACCACGATGCATCTCTGTCAGGATGGTCGATCATAGCAGGAATAGAACCCCGGTCTCCTGAACGACAGAGGGACCCCACGATGCATCTCTGTCAGGATGGTCGACCATGGCGGGAATCGAACCTCAGTCTCCTGAACGACAGAGGGAAACCACGATGCACCCCTGTCAGGATGGTCGACCACGGCGGAAATCGAACCCCGGTCTCCTGAACGACAGGGAAACCACGATGCACCCCCGTCAGGATGGCCGACCATGGCGGGAATCGAACCTCAGTCTCCTGAACGACAGAGGGAAACTACGATGCACCCCTGTCAGGATGGTCGACCATGGCGGGAATAGAACCCCAGTCTCCTGAACGACAGAGGCAAACTACGATGCATCTATGTCAGGATGGTCGATCATAGCAGGAATAGAACCCCAGTCTCCTGAACGACAGAGGGAAACTACGATGCACCCCTGTCAGGATGGTCGACCATGGCGGGAATAGAACCCCGGTCTCCTGAACAACAGAGGGAAACTACGATGCATCTATGTCAGGATGGTCGGCCATGGCAGGAATAGAACCCCAGTCTCCTGAACGACAGAGGCAAACTACGATGCACCCCTGTCAGGATGGTCGACCATGGCGGGAATAGAACCCCGGTCTCCTGAACGACAGAGGGACACCACGATGCATCTCTGTCAGGATGGTCGATCATAGCAGGAATAGAACCCCGGTCTCCTGAACGACAGAGGGAAACCACGATGCATCTCTGTCAGGATGGTCGATCATAGCAGGAATAGAACCCCAGTCTCCTGAACGACAGAGGGAAACTACGATGCACCCCTGTCAGGATGGTCGACCATGGCGGGAATAGAACCCCGGTCTCCTGAACGACAGAGGGAAACCACGATGCACCCCTGTCAGGATGGTGGACCATGGCGGGTATAGAACCCCGGTCTCCTGAACGACAGAGGGACACCACGATGCATCTCTGTCAGGATGGTCGATCATAGCAGGAATAGAACCCCAGTCTCCTGAACGACAGAGGGAAACTACGATGCACCCCTGTCAGGATGGTCGACCATGGCGGGAATCGAACCTCAGTCTCCTGAACGACAGAGGGACACCACGATGCATCTCTGTCAGGATGGTCGATCATAGCAGGAATAGAACCCCGGTCTCCTGAACGACAGAGGGACACCACGATGCATCTCTGTCAGGATGGTCGATCATAGCAGGAATAGAACCCCGGTCTCCTGAACGACAGAGGGACACCACGATGCATCTCTGTCAGGATGGTCGATCATAGCAGGAATAGAACCCCAGTCTCCTGAACGACAGAGGGAAACTACGATGCACCCCTGTCAGGATGGTCGACCATGGCGGGAATAGAACCCCGGTCTCCTGAACGACAGAGGGACACCACGATGCATCTCTGTCAGGATGGTCGATCATAGCAGGAATAGAACCCCGGTCTCCTGAACGACAGAGGGAAACCACGATGCACCCCTGTCAGGATGGTCGACCATGGCGGGAATAGAACCCTGGTCTCCTGAACGACAGAGGGAAACCACGATGCACCCCTGTCAGGATGGTCGACCATGGCGGGAATAGAACCCCGGTCTCCTGAACGACAGAGGGAAACCACGATGCACCCCTGTCAGGATGGTCGACCATGGCGGGAATAGAACCCCAGTCTCCTGAACGACAGAGGGACACCACGATGCATCTCTGTCAGGATGGTCGATCATAGCAGGAATAGAACCCCAGTCTCCTGAACGACAGAGGGAAACCACGATGCACCCCTCTCAGGATGGTCGACCATGGCGGGAATAGAACCCCGGTCTCCTGAACGACAGAGGGAAACTACGATGCACCCCTGTCAGGATGGTCGACCATGGCGGGAATAGAACCCCGGTCTCCTGAACGACAGAGGGAAACCACGATGCACCCCTGTCAGGATGGTCGACCATGGCGGGAATCGAACCCCAGTCTCCTGAACGACAGAGGCACACTACGATGCACCCCTGTCAGGATGGTCGACCATGGCGGGAATCGAACCCCGGTCTCCTGAACGACAGAGGCAAACTACGATGCACCCCTGTCAGGATGGTCGACCATGGCGGGAATAGAACCCCAGTCTCCTGAACGACAGAGGGAAACCACGATGCATCTCTGTCAGGATGGTCGACCATGGCGGGAATCGAACCCCGGTCTCCTGAACGACAGAGGCAAACTACGATGCACCCCTGTCAGGATGGTCGACCATGGCGGGAATAGAACCCCAGTCTCCTGAACGACAGAGGGAAACCACGATGCATCTCTGTCAGGATGGTCGACCATGGCGGGAATAGAACCCCGGTCTCCTGAAAGACAGAGGCAAACCACGATGCATCTCTGTCAGGATGGTCGACCATGGCGGGAATAGAACCCCGGTCTCCTGAACCACAGAGGGAAACCACGATGCACCCCTGTCAGGATGGTGGACCATGGCGGGAATAGAACCCCGGTCTCCTGAACGACAGAGGGAAACCACGATGCACCCCTGTCAGGATGGTCGACCATGGCGGGAATAGAACCCCAGTCTCCTGAACGATAGAGGGAAACCACGATGCACCCCTGTCAGGATGGTCGACCATGGCGGGAATCGAACCCCAGTCTCCTGAACGACAGAGGGAAACCACGATGCACCCCTGTCAGGATGGCCGACGATGGCGGGAATAGGACCCCGGTCTCCTGAACGACAGAGGGAAACCACGATGCACCCCTGTCAGGATAGTCGACCATGGCGGGAATAGAACCCCGGTCTCCTGAACGACAGAGGGAAACCACGATGCACCCCTGTCAGGATGGTCGACCATGGCGGGAATAGAACCCCGGTCTCCTGAATGACAGAGGCACACTATGATGCACCCCTGTCAGGATGGTCGACCATGGCGGGAATAGAACCCCGGTCTCCTGAACGACAGAGGGAAACCACGATGCACCCCTGTCAGGATGGTCGACCATGGCGGGAATCAAACCCCGGTCTCCTGAACGACGGAGGGAAACCACGATGCACCCCTGTCAGGATGGTCGACCATGGCGGGAATAGAACCCCGGTCTCCTGAACGACAGCTGGAAACCACGATGCACCCCTGTCAGGATGGTCGACCATGGCGGGAATAGAACCCCGGTCTCCTGAACGACAGAGGGAAACCACGATGCACCCCTGTCAGGATGGTCGACCATGGCGGGAATCAAACCCCGGTCTCCTGAACGACGGAGGGAAACCACGATGCACCCCTGTCAGGATGGTCGACCATGGCGGGAATAGAACCCTGGTCTCCTGAACGACAGAGGGAAACCACGATGCACCCCTCTCAGGATGGTCGACCATGGCGGGAATAGAACCCCGGTCTCGCGAGTGTGCTGTCCACTCGACCACGCGTCTCAGTACCTCGGGAGTCCTTGGTTTGTTCACCTCAACATCAGTACAAATCGCAATGACAAAATATACACGAACAAGGTAGCTTGCATGTTGATGTCAAGGTACGTTTACTCTCGAGCTTTGAGCAACCGTGCGCTGACCAATCAGAGAGCGAGCTTCTCCCGGTTGCATGAACACTTGCTACATGCGCCAAGACATGGGCTATAGCCACTTATTTTCATCAGAGGCTACATGTGCTGAGATCCACAATGCAACAGCACGTTTTATTCACTTGTCTGGACTGTTAGACCCAACTTGTCGACTGCGATTCATAAACTGGTCTGCACGAGATATTGTATCATCACTCGGCACTCTTGTTCGAGTAATTAATGGTCCAATAGCTGGTATTAAGAAGCTCAAATAGTTCAATTAGATACACTTGGTGGAAGTTTGAAGAATTTCTCGTGGTAACATTTAACCACAATTTGAGGTCTATGATGTTGTCACAGCTCAACAGTTAAGCGCATGTTGTCGGTTGCACAAAGCATGTTACACGTAGCACAAAGTAGAAGAGCAAACGTACCTTTACTATAAAACATATGAATCTACCAATCAGAAAGCTCCAAGTTGGATACATTTTGAACTACCTGGGCTCAATTGATCGATCGTCTAATCGATAGCAGGCCTACGCTATCAACTGTCCGGCTGTAGGCCTATAACACGCTATCGATTAGTTGGCTTACACGCTAACTGGGACTCTTTAGCCTACTCATTGTTGTTACATTATTAATGGCTCTTTGCTATTTACCCGGCCTTAGTAGATGATGTCAATGTTTTTGTATTAAACAGTATATTACCGGCTATAAGCCAGGAGATAACTATCGTATTATAACAAGATAAACATTTAAATGGTACCCTAATTAATTGCACTAATAGTACGTCAATGTGCTTCTTCATTCTGTCCCTCGTATCTCAGTCTCTACGATACTGTTTTCTCCCGGGTCTTTCGAGGTCATGCTTCACATGGCGGGTCCCACCAGGAGAGCGGAAGGGGGTGGAAGGGGAAAGGGGAATCGTGTTATTCTCGAAGAGTCCATTTGACGGAAAATTACGTGCCATTAAGAGTCCATTTGACGGAGAATTACGTGCCATTTCGTTCAACACGGCATTCTGGCGATTTGTGAAAATGATGAAAGTAGACGCTGGTGTTGCCCCTCATGTTTGAAACACAAGGGGTCTGGCTAGTTTCTAAAGATTGGCTGGTATATTGATACATATTTTCAACATGGGAGGGATGGGAAGTGAGGACACCATCTCCAACCAGCAAACCAACGGAATCCTGAATGCATCTCCGTACGGACATTCATTGGAAGCCCACAGACTAGCTAACTACACTCCGCAGCTTCCGAATGCCAACCGTGCAACTCCATTTTCAACGAGCGGAGAAATGAGCGGCTGGAAATTGTACAGAGAATATAGATATAACAAATGTGTTCAGTCAATTATCTAATATAGATGGCGCACGCTACACGTTTCAAACTCTGGAGATAGAACAATTGAATAGTGAAGAAAAGTAAAATAAAAATAACCCCCAAAAGTCTAAAAGTGGAGTTAGAAGATTTGCATTCTGAGGCTGTGACTGGCTGCTTACTTTCCGAGCGCGATGAAGGGAAAGACGGCAACGTAGAAGGACACGATGACGATTGAGACCATCCAGAAGAGGGCGGGGAAGTCCTTGATGTCTGTGAGCCGCACCACCTCTCCGTCGGACAGCAACGGCCGCTTGAGTATCCTCTCGGCCCGCTTGTCCTGCCACGCCAGCATGAAGGCACAGCCCAGCGACATGACGCAAGTGGACGCAGCTAAACATACGGCTCAGCCAATCACAGCGTGGCCAGCCATGTACAAAGAGACACGTACTTTTGATAGAGACATATAATTATAGAGACATATAAGCCCCCCCAAACTATTACATCAATAATTCGTAGAGAGGATTTCTAGGTAAATAGAAGTTATAATCAATCTGAATCACAATTCAATACATACAAAATGATCATGATTATGACAATGAAACTGTTGTAACATAAGTTAATCAACAGATAAGTTTGTCATCACTTGTCACACACATATCAGCACCCATGTTTATTTTAGTCTTCTGTAATTATTTTGTGACACACAGTGAGACCTTTGACCCTTCGACTCATAAAACACTCCCACTTCAAACGTCAGCAAGGAACAAAGGACTGGTTGTCAGTGTTAGAAGCATGGGGCGAACAAGCTATCATCCTCAGTATCAGTAATTGGATGAGCGAAGCGAAGACTCAATTTCACCATACCCGAAAAAAAAGTACTTTTTTTTTGTTTTTTGTTCGCGCTCCACAGGTCAGACGAAAATTCAAAATTAGTTGAAACTTGGCACACACAAGTATCATTATCTAATTCGATACTGTATAGTTTTGAGGCGTGATCGGTTGAACCACTTCTGAGAAAACTCATTTCAAAGTTTTCAAAAATCTCGTAAGAATAACCCAGAGAAAAAAAATCCGGAAAAATATTTCATCCGAGAAATTTAAAATTCTCAGAGAATTTTAATCTAGTAACGATACACATTATTCCGAACTTCCACTCAAATCGGATCAGCCGTTTTGATGTAAAAAAATATATGGTGTAATTTCAATAAATCATTCAAAGCTATTAAATCCAAGCTACAGGTGACACCACTTAATTGTAAACGATTAAAACAAAGCCTTCTTTACTATCATAGAAATTAATAATAAAAAATAAGATGGCAGTGATGTAATGGTTTGGATCTCAAGGTGTATATGTATATATAAAAACCAATCCAAAGATAAGTTGATATGTTACAGCTCATCCATCAATGCAGCAACACATAACGCGTTTGTCTAGTTTAAACTATTTGACAAGACTGTTTATGTTGGCCATATCAGTTTCCACTTGACTAGTAACACAGACTTTGAAAGCAAGATGATGTAAAACAGATGCCTGTTTGCCGACAAAAACTGGAAACCCCTGACCATAATCGAAACTCCTATCATTAATGTTGAGGAAGTGTCAACTGATAATGGAAGAACTTATTGGCATATTAGTTTCCAATCAGTTATTTTCTTTCATAATTTAGATGTTTTCAAAAGAGAGAGATAATGAAATGAATGTAAGCGATTTAGTTTGAATTTTAGTACCAGTAAATGTCAAGGGCGCTTAAAACAGGATATTGCACGCCCTCTAGCAGCCTTCAGCAAAACTAGCGTCTACCCTTGTGGGACAACTTCCGTCCTTGTTAGTTTCAAGACACAACACTTTTTGTCGCCACCTGGGCGAGATCGTGGCATCTCCTGGCCACGTATTTTGTTACGTATTTATCCTGAATAGATAACCAGTTTAACTAAGCTCGTGTGTAAACTAGGGATAGCATCGATTAATCGAGAATCGATTCAGAATCGATTCTAGTGCCAAACGATTCTAAAAATCGAGAATTGATTTTTTTCTATTTTTTTTTTGGATCGAAACTGTACACATTTGTAGCATTTACGTCGACTGACGCACGTGTACCATCGCTCGCACATGTTCTTTGTAGCCCCTCCCATCTTTTACCTTCCCCTCCCGCCAAGTCCGGTCGAGAGTTTTCGTAATGAGACAAACGCCATTGGATCATTTACACGACAAAGGGCGTGGTTCAGCGTAGTGGGGAAGAATGTGTGTGTGTGTATCATGGAGGGGAGAAAGCTTCGTTCATGACCTTGAAGGCGCCACTTCGACAGAGCGGTACAGTTGATATAACACGATGTGCAACAGTTTTAGCTACATGAAAACAGCGCGGGAATATTTAAACATGTAAATGTACAGACATTTTTTTTTTCAAATTTTGAAAAAATCGATTCTTAATCGATTCTGGGAAGTACAGAATCGATTCTGAATTTATAGAATCGATGTTATCCCTAGTGTAAACCTTTATTCTACTCCAGGGGGCGCATTCCTGTACGATTTAATCCGGTTTTAGTGATATTGGTACTAACTTGGTATTCCTAAAAAGATAGACCCGGAAATAATACCAGAAAAGCAGGATTAACTTAAACCTGCCAAAGAGCGGGTTCAGCGTGTTTTAAGATCCACTTCAAGATTTCAAATATTAATTTAAATATCTAATATAGTGAATATCGTTACGGGAATGCAATTTCTAGAATAAGAACTGAAGGCAACGGAATGTGAATGTTTTGAAATAATTTTACCATCAGTTTTATTATTAATAATTCATTTGCCAGAATTCTTTTCGAAGCTTGTATACTCATGTTGTTCTGAGAGCAAAAATTCACATCGGCAGATCGGTTGCGTCGTTAGCGCGGCTGCATTCAGAGTAAGACGGACGGGGTTTGATCCCACTTGGGTCAACTTTTTGTTTTTCATTTAATTTCATTGAAAATTGTGCTTTAGGCTGAGATTTGATTTAGTTCAAGTTTCGTTGAAATTGGATGATATTTAGGTACATTTTAGCTGATTTGTAACAACATTTGTCAAAAAACTGTTCTACCGACGTACTAACATAAACCTACTATAAAACTCGTACAGGAATACGAAGTTAAACCTCTCTAAAACCGGTATTAACACGGTATTAACTTAGACTAGAATTATCTAGATAAAACTAATTGTACAGGAATGCACCCCCAGAAGTGTAATATCAAGTTCACATGAAGATTAATCTGTGCATTCCACCTACTGAATTGAATCAACATGTGGCACTCTAGAGTGTGTGCAGTGTGGGGTGACTTACATCATAGGAGTCCCAATTATAATTTCAAGAAATGCTTTTGATGGATTGTAAGTCAAGATTCCCATATAAGCCCAAGGTGACTTCTGAACTTTAAATTACAGCAAAAACCCTCAGCTTATATTTGGGACAATATTTTGTATTTGTATTTGCATGGTATAATATGGTATATTGTTTGTATCCCATTACAGCGGAACGTCAGTTATACGACTCTCATTAGACGAGCTAAAGGATTCAATTTGACATACTGAAAAAAATTGGTGTTTGTTATTATTAGGGTTGCCAACAATAATCGATATATCGATATAGATCGATATTTTTTCAAACGATACGATAATTGATTGAATTTCGGCGATACGATATCAATGATTATTTTCAATCATCGAAATGAACATTATTTCGTTTTCAAACTAATTTTTTTCCCTTTACGTAATTGCTCCAATCAGTGCATGTGGCGCGAAAGTTCTTGGTTTCTATTGGGCACTCGAAAGCCAATGAGAAACGCTGTTTGCATTGACGTCAGAGTTGGTATGCGCAATAATAGACGAGAATATAGACTACGGCGCGGTCAATTGGCGCTCGGCCGTATACACGATCTCACGATACACATGAAAGCAGTTTCTCTCAGACGTGTGGCATAGCTTTCTCTCGCGCGCAATACAAAATTATTGCTTCAATTCTAACCGGGAAGTGTGATGATTATCGTGGACAAGTAGTTTTCTGGGGGGGCATTCATGTACGTCTAGCAAGGATGCTAGCGGTCGCAACTTGCGATCATCAAAAGCCACCCCGCAAAGTTGATAGCAAATTGCTACCATGACGGTTGTCAAACAGGTTTCATGCCTTGCTAGAGCTTGCTAGACGTACATGAATGCCCCCCCTGGGGTCCCTTGCATTTCAGGTTAACGTGGGTTTATTTATTCACCAAAAAATGAAGACAATTGAATTGAATTGAGTGTGGGTACGGCCAAGAACCCTGTTGGCCGTGATGCCCGTTCTCTTGCTCTTGCCGTACACATCTACGGCTTCTAACCAACGGTACAACTAGACTTTGGTCTGAATATATCCACCCTTACTCTATGCTATTCTAACTAGCCATCTATTCCTATCCACTATCGTGACCAAGCTATTCCCAGCATCTACTGCTTATCTATTATATTCAAACTAACCTAGTTAGGTGAAGCCTATGACTATCGATAACGTAACGGGATAAGCAATACGGCATAAGTCCTATCCTTTTAACATTAGGCCGTTTTCACCATGGTGGAATCAGCGCTTTCGTGTACATTTCTGAGATTCGCAATTTCAAATCAAATCGTACGTATTAGGCTCGTATTTCAGTGTATAGTACATAGTTGTATACTTGCATTGTTTCTGATCTTTCTCGTAGATGATGAGTAATTATTCAGTTATCAAATGGTAAATATAGCAGTAGGGCTCTTGACTAGGGGACTAAATGCTTTTATAGACGTATTTTAAATTTAGATTGGCCAATTCAAATGAAATTCATCCCAATATTGTTTATTGCAGTTGGAAAGTGCTGGATTCACAGATTGCATTACATCTATTACTTTGTATAGATCAACATACAACAATACCAGCAAATCATCATAACATTTGTGAGGCGGCATCCGTTTGATATACGCATGGTGTGAAAGGAAAGCGCCATGTTGCTTATCCCGTTACGTTATTGATGGTCATAGGTGAAGCCTAACAATGTCACTGCATTCCTGTTTTATTCATTACTCATTTTAATTATTTCACAATTTAATTGGCTGTATCTGTTGCTTGAATTCCTAATAATTTTGACAACCTAATTCTCAATAGCTTTGAAAAAGGTGAAAAAATTATATTATAATTTTTTTAATTAAAATGGCCGATTTGATTTGAGTGTAACTTCGGTATAATGAAATATTGCCATATTTAAATTTTGTAAAAATTTGAATTTATTCAAAGGAAATATTTTTTTTCGAATTTTCTCCTTCGGGTTATTCACACGAGGTTTTTACAAACTTCGAAATGGGTTTTCTTAGAAGTGATGCAACCGACTGCGCCTTAAAACTACACGGTATCAATTAGGGATGACATCGATTCTCAAAATCAGGAATCGATTAAAAATCGATTTTGAAAAAAAAAAATTGAAAAAAAAAATTATTCTCAAAAAAGTAGTGTAATTTGAAACTTTTTTCTTTCAACTTCCCAAGGCGTTCACGTGAAAAATTTCTGCTAGAGACTTCTTTGAACTACACTGTACCATTTGGGTATTTCCGTCAACGTTCGGCTGTCAGACGTAACCGAAGGGATAGCTTTTGTCCAGATAGTAATATCTCAACAATACAGAATAATATAGACAACAAAATGAGCACTTATTATGGCGTAAAGAAGTACAGCACTGTACCGAAAAAAAAAACATTTTTTTTTTGAAAAATCGATTTTTTGATTTGAGAATGGTTTTACATCAGAATCGATTCCTAATCGATTCTCGATTAATCGATGTTATCCCTAGTATCAATATAGATGATGATACTTTATGACAAGTTTCATCTGAATTTGTTCTTTCGTTTGATCTGTAGAGTACAAACAAACCCTTCCCACCAAAAAAATTACAGGATCATTTTTAGAGCACGGTGAAATTAAGTCTTCGCTTTGCTCATCCAACTACATTTACGCAGAGAATACTGGTTGAAATGATCTGTCACGTCAACTACCCGTCATCTCATTGATCATTCACCGACCTCAATAGATCCAAGTCAACATGTGCTCATTCAAGAGTCCACGGGAGTCGATTGAGGGAAATGTCAGTTTCAAGGAGATCACTTCTGAACGGTTTGAGACATCAAAATACTAATAAGCGAAAAACACAGGTAAATATAATAGCTTCAAGATGATAATGAGTTATAAGTGACTATTCAAGTCTTGAATAGATATAGGTAACTCATTATCATCTTGAAGCTATTAAGAAAAAACCTTTATTGGTCCCTGACTATATTATAAAACAGGATAGCAATCAGTATAAAAAGTACATAGAATAATATAGAGAAATAGATTGAAAATATTATATATTGATACATGAAAAAGGAACTGATAGAATAGAAAAATGTAAAAACAAAATAGGATTGAATAAAATAATAAGGAGATTTAGTGATTACAAAATTGAAAGTGATATATGGAAACATTGATTATACAAATGATTTCTTAAAATTCTTACGGAGTCTTTAAGTGCTGACACTCCGATTCGATATTTTAAAATATTCGATACTTTACCTATGTTTTTCGCGTACAGTCGGACCCGCATATAACGAATTTCAAGGGGAATGAAAATCTGTTCGTAAAAACAGAATTTCGTTACAGTAAACCCTCGTTAATTCGAATTCCAAGGGACCCCAAAAATCAAAATTCGAATTTAAAAAATTCGAATTATGAAAAAAATGTTTTTTCCTTGTACAGTACAGTAGTATACTGTGTGCGTGCAGTTTGGTTGACCATGTGCGCCTTGCACATTGTTTGTTCCCTCCTACTTCCCCTTGCTCTAAGGAAGCCAACTTTGACAGCCATGTGGTTATCTTCAAGTCAAGTGCTTTCTCAGCAATTTTAACAACACAACAAGGAGTCCCATTAATACTATATATTATCATGTCATTCATTAGGTAACACTTATCACAGTTCACAGTGTTGAAAGAGTCAAATTACCAAACTGGATGTTTGGATTAAAAAGTAAAAAGCAAGGCAATAAATATAAATATTAGGGCCTGGAATGAAATGAATGAATTATTCTCTCTACATGCACTAGCCGGCTGGTCTATTTATTATTGTTTCGTGTTTGTTCAATTTGAATTTCAGCAAAAATTACGAATGAAAGTTGACACAATCACATCCATTATCCTAAACATTACCGCTCGGGTGTCTCGACCAGCCAGATGTCTGTCTGTGACCCTGAAAAGAACCCCCATCGTAATAGCACGCGCTGCACATGTGGCTATGACGTATCTCTAGCTTGCCGGGTCGCCAGGAATGTTGATGACAAAGGATTTCACGTGATAAAATATCCAATTGTGAAAACTTTTATTCGTAATTTTTGCTGAAATTCGAATTAAACAAACACGAAACAATAATAAAACAGTAGTTTCGACTAATCATCAGTTCGAAATACGAAATAATAAAAATTCGAATTATCGAAATGAATTAACATTGATATCCCTATACCAGTGGCCGGGGTCATTTCTCTGGTTCGAATTAGCGCGGAATTCGAATTAACCGAGTTCGAATTATCGAGGGTTTACTGTATAGAGATTTATTGCTTTTTTTCATAACAGCACTTGAATTTTAGAGATTTATAAAGATAGGCCTACATTTACGACTTAGGCCCTAGTATAGTACTGTATTAGGTGACATATTATCATCGCATCGTATCATCACTTAGTATGTTTGTAGAAAGGAATAGAAAACAACAATGTCCTTTCATAAAGAACTTATCATCTGCTATCACATGACACCACAACTCCCCACTTCTCGTGTTTTATTTCCTAGGTTACAGGACACTATCACGAATGGGGATGAAGGAATGTAAACAAAAAATAGATAAACAAAGTCATTGAAGATGTCACCATCAGGTTATTATTTAGCGCGCGATGAGCGAATGTTTGGGTTTGTCCGCTCCACTTTTCGTGGGACGGGGAGGGAGGGGGGGTGCAGCAAGAGTTATGACCACGTGCTGTACGCGTCACCAGCTGCTACGATGTACAGTCCGTTCAGAATAAATGTAACCTGAAAATAAATTCACTCAAAATGCTCCGATTTTCGAACATTTTGTTGGAAATAGCTGAAAATAATGAGCAAAATATGCTGAAAAGTGACAAAAAATTCGTAATAACCGAATTTTGAAATATAAATCACTTCGTTATAGGTCTTTATTTAACATTGTAAGGATAGGAGATTTGAAGGGGGATGGTAATTAATTCGTAAAAACCGAAATTTCGTTAAAACCGAGTTCGTTATATGTGGGTTCGACTGTATTAGAATTTTGATGCTTCAAGCCGTTCAAAAGTGATCACCTTGAATCTGACATTTCCCTGAATCGACTCCCGCGGACTGCAAGTGGCTATTTGAATCTCACCGACGAAGAGCACGATCCCGGTGCAGGTGTACCCGGTGTAGTAATGGCTGACCCACTTGTAGAGCGGCTCCATGACGTTGAAGTTGACCGTGGAGCCGACGCGGGCAAAGCTCAGCTGGAGCCCGAACACCATGTTCAGCTCCTTGCCCTTGAACCACAGCACGGCGTAGTTGTTCTGCGCCACGGCAAGCGACTCGGCTCCGATCCTGCCAGACACACCACGCTGATTACTAGTACTACTAGTACAGTGAAACCTCTACGCATCGTTGCCGCATCCATCGTTTTACTGCTTGTATCATTCATTTTTTCTCACCCCACTCCCATACAACCAATGTTAATTTCTCCTGGATGGATGGTTTTATTTTCCTGGTCCCTTTTCCGTTATTGACCAATAACGATGGATAGAGGTTTTACTGTTGTGGTAGTAGTAGTAGTAGTGTTTATTCCTGTAATCTTCGTTCGAGGAAATCAACACACAATTGACATATTTTACAATAACTTAATAACTTGTAACCCATAACTTGTAAATAGCATTACAATTGAGTATGGCAGTAAGCCGTCATTTATGATTCATCAACGAATCAGTAATAATTATAGTACGTATATCAAACAAGTAATACGACAAATAATGATACATTCAAAAATTTCAGATTGATTGATATGGAATTGAGATAAATCAGTAGAATTTAAATTATTCTGATTACTTTTACCACAATGTAGATTGTAGACACTTATACAATATACTACAATATAGATGCTTTATTCCCCCTCTTCAACCTTCCTTCTGCAATTTACTGATGTGTGATTTCAAGTGTCTGAAGTGTTCAACTGTATCATATTTCTCCACCCGTCAGTTGTAGTCAAGCAGCACGCCTGACATTGAACAGACATGGTGCCAATCGTGATGTGTAGAAGTATATATACTATATAATATGAAAATAGTACCACCGTATAGTGTCACTAAGAGTAGGCCTATCTGTACATACGTAAGAACATCAAGACATTAAAAGTATCATTGGACGACCGGCAGTTAATCGCGTAAAATGCACCGAGTGTGACGGGAATTGTCTACCAGGAGTTGAGACCACATCGAACGCCAGACTAGCACGCGAGGCGACGGTGCAATTGCCGGCCGCTAAACGCTAGTCTCGTGCTCGTCAAGGTCAAACTACACGCAGTCGGCAGTAGGATGATGCACACCACGCAGCCAAGAGCTCAACGTGTCTATGTTTCGACAAATAAAAGTGCTGGAAATTGGGAAAATCATGCTTCTTCGTGATGAAACATTTATTAAACGTGTTTTCAGTGGAATATCTTGCAGTTTCTAGGTGATTCAATCAAAATGAGCTAAAAAGCATTATTGACCAATTATAGGCCAATTTCGCAAGTAAGCCGAGGGTGACTTTTGGGCTTGAAATTTCAAGAAAAACCCTGGGCTTGTATTTGGGACAATACGGTACAAACAATAACAATTTTTTGGTCGTTTCGTCGTAGTATTGATGGTTTTTCTTCAGAAGGAACCAAAAAAAGCGTCGTATTCTCGCGATGATCGTTAAATTAAGGGACTTATTAACAGAGAAAAAATACACATGGTCTTATTGGAAATGGCAGGGACTATCTCAAAACGATGATATATCGCGATGATCGCTGTAATGACAGACAATCTACAGAGGTTAGACTGTATTTATGTAGTATTTAGTCATACCTGAACGCCGTAAGTTGAACATTATTGGAATTGATCATAATTATCATTCAATTACCGTTGTCTCCGAGGTGATATTTAGAGCTTTCAGCCACAGCCTGTGTACGCGGGTACACTCGTAAAACCTGAAGGAGATCCGATGAAAATCATGTGAAATAAAGTGATTGACCTTGGATTCCAATGTAGGGCATATACATCTGAGAGATGTGTTTTTTTAGACAAACATGTGAAAATCATATGCAATACAAGTTGAATAATTTGTATTCATACCATCTCAAAGTTATAAAAAATATCTGTTCATTTGTTTGTACAGTGTTCAACAACATATTTGTGAAGATTTAAAGCAGAATGATTTTCTGTAATGAAGTTGCTCTTGTATTTACAATGTACCGTCACAGGTTACTTATATGTCGTAGAACTGAATCTGTGTTTCCACATTGCTCACATTTTACAATCTTGATATCTCAGTCATACCTTTCAAAAGTTATCATCAAAAAACTGATATTTTGCTAAATCTTCTTCCTCAGGCCTAGGCCTACTCTCTTGACAATATGATTGTAAGAACTACAGAACTTATAACTTTTTGAACGTAGCAGTTGCATTTCTCAACGCAAACTTCATGCTGAGAAACCATGGTTACCTAAAAATAACACAACTACAGTGAATCCTCGTTAATCCAAACTCGGTTAATCTGAAATTAGACATATTTCGAACCTAAAGTCGGTCCCCGGCTGAAGGTATGGGCATTTTAATGTTGATTAATATGGTTAATCCAAATTTCAGCTTTAAACTGCAATTCAAACTAATATTTCCAACCTTCAACTGATCAAACCTGTCTTCGGGTTGGATAATTCGAAATAGTATGAGTGAATTCCTTGAGTTGATGATTATTTTCCCAATTTACATTTTTTTTTATTTGACGCGTAATAATAGGCCGACGCACGTTGAGCTTTGTGTATGTCATCTGACCGCGTGGTCTGACCTTGAACGCACTACGCTGGGCTCGGAACGTTTGTTCGTCACACTGTCAACTCGGGACGGCCGAGCGCCGATAGAAGCGGGTAATATGACGATCGCGCGTCGTCGGCTAGCCGAGTAAATACGATCAGTCTATTACGTTGACTCGGGACGGCCGAGCGCCAATAGAAGCGGGTGATATGACGATCGCGCGCCGTCGGCTAGCCGAGTAAATACGATCAGTCTATTACGTTGTCTCGGCCGGTCGCATAGCTTCCTCTCGCAGGCAATGTTAACTGACTCAATTCTAAGCGGGAGGAGTGATGATTTTCGTGGTCGAAGAGAAAAGTTAAAAAGTTGAAAAAATTTTTTTGGTTAATCCAAACGTATATAAACTGGAATCATTTTTTTGGATCCCTTCCATTTTGGATTAACGAGGGTTTACTGTAAATGGTGATATTTGTGTCTGCAATGCTGGGTAACTAGTGCAAGACACGGGCTGATTTGCTCGCCTCTCACCCGAACACGAATCTCCCAGCGACCATGAGCCAGAACGCGTCGAGGATTCCTCCGAGCGCGAAGATCAGCTGACCGACGACAACAAGCGCCGCGTAAATCACCGTCCCCATCCGGATTCCAAACACTCTGCGAACACAACACTCGGCATTCACACGACTGTGGCATCATCCATCTTAGAACTGGAGCATTTCGAGGCATTAGTGATTCAACAATCTTTTAGTGAAACCATTTCGAAATTTTGTAAACCCTCATCAGAATTACTTGGAAGGGTAAAATTTGGAGAAATGTATTTGCCTAAAATATATTGTGATTGATTGTATACAGCAGACCTACATGTATTCACATTTGTACAGCATTCAAACACAAAAATGATACACATTATTACAACGCTTTACCAAAATCGCATCAGCCATTTCAAAGAGAAAAACTAAAATGTCATTTTTGACATCGAATAGAGGTTTGTAAAGTTATTACAAAGATCAATTGTGAAACCAATTGATCTGTAAAATTGTTGAAGTGAGCAAAAGATGAAACAGAAAGACAACATCAAGTGTATCTACAGCTCCCATTCCATCTCATATAAATGTTGATATTGCTCACCTCACAACACAACGACTAATCAAGGAGAAAGCATATTTCTCGTTAGTGCGTCTCTTGGTACACTTATAGATTAGGTGAGATAAGGACTAATTAAGGAGAAAGCATATTTCTCGTTAGTGCGTCTCTTGGTAGAATATGCTACTTCAGTTTGAGATCCTTATAGATTAGGTGAGATAAGGATTGTGGTAAGGAGGGCTACGGGTAGGGTTAGGAGGTGGAAATGGGGAAGAATGAAAGGGGGGAGAGGGTGAGAATCATTCGAGACCTGGGATGGCAGGAACTGGAAATACAGAGAAATGAGGATTGTTAATGTAATTTCTTCAGGGTAATGGAGGGAGAGGGGGGATAGGGGGAGCTGCATAAGTTGATTGAAAGGAATGAGTCAGGGTATGGAGGTAGGCGGGGTCATGATAGAGCGGTAGTCATAAAGGGGGCTAGATTAGATGTCGGTAAATTCTCTTTCTTGAATAGGACAAGTAGGGATTGGAATGGGCTTGGTAGAAGTGTTTTTGAAAGGGATGAAATAGGGTTAGAGTTATTCCATCAGAGGGTTAGGGAGGCGGTGGGTTAAGGGTAGTTAGGGAACTTGCCACCGCACATTTATGTGCAATTGCAAGAATTTAAATAATAATAATGGAAAAAAGTTGTGTTTTTCTAGTTTTTATTGGGTTCAACGACGCACTCTACTAATGACCAGGCGTCGGTGAATGATGAATGAGATGATGGGATGATGAAATGAAAGGTCATTTCACTATGTGTTTTTGGAAAGTGGGTAGAAGTCGGTTGTGACCTGTTGTGAAGGAATTATCCCAGTATAATTGACCTGAACGACAGAGGGAAACCACGAAAAGTCCCTGTCAGGTTGGTCGACCATGGTCCATGGCTGGAATCGAACCCTGTTCTCCCGAATGTCCTCGAGTCTTATTCCTGAACTTCCGATTGTCATACCTATTTTACGAGTATTTTGATTTTCGAAGAGAAAAATCATATTGTAGTATTTTGTGAAGTAATTTCATTGAGAAATATAAACCAAAATGATGTGAATTCTTCTCTCCTCCCGGCCTATATTGATGAAGAGGAAATGACCGATTTGAGCGCTAGAGGCACGTGATGGCGGTGAGACTGAACGTGGAACGGTTCCTACCTGTCGAGTAGAAAGCCTCCGACGAAGCACAGAACCACGTTGGGCCAGGAGTACCACGAGTAGAGCAGCACAAACTGAGAGGTCGTCAGGTCAAGGTCAGCCGTGAGGTTGTCTTGCAGCGCTCCGGGGTTGTCGTAGCAGAAGTACGAACCTAACGAGAACAAGATCAGTCGACTGTTTGTGAGGACTAAGTAAAACCTCCCCCCTCCACACAACGTTCAGCACGAAACTTCTCCTTTGATCGGGATCGTTTGAGATGAACTGATGTAGGGCCTACCGGTATCGTGAAGAAAAATATAGTATCGTTGACGGCTGTCCATAAATATGTGAGATAACATTTAGGTAGGCGGTAGGCCTTTGTACAGGTCAATAAATCAATATAAAATAGAGTCAATTTAGTATTGAACTCTTCATACATACGACTTGTCATGAATAATATGGTATGATATGAAGAAAAATTAGTGGGCCTACTGTAAGCTAATCAAATGAAAATGAAATATATATAAATTAGTTGATATTAGAGAGATCCAGCACACAAGTTCCTACAAGGGTGATCTTAGTATGCAAATGCATATGACCTGAACAAGCAGCCTTTATCAGTTCATCACTCCCTACTCTACTGTGACCAAGGCAATAGCCGAAAGGTCGAAACCTCGTGTAACTTTCATCTCTGTGTTCTATCAACGGGCTTTCCACTACGAGTAGGCCTTTCTCTACTCTACTGTGACCAAGGCAATAGCCGAAACGTCGGAACCTCGTGTAACTTTCATTTCTGTGTTCCATCTACGGGCTCTCCACTATGAGTAGGCCTTTCTCTACTCTACTCTGACCAAGGCAATAGCTGAAACGTCGGAACCTCGTGTAATTTTCATCTCTGTGTTCTATCAACGGGCTTTCCACTGTGAGTAGGCCTTTCTCTACTCATAAATCTCGGTAAGCTGCTGTTCTTTCTTTCCCTTTCACCCAATCCATATATTTAGTATATAAATGATCATTTGAAATGTTATTAGTGCATTATTAATGAACATGTCCAGGGGCGGTTCTACAGGGCGGGCCAGGCGGGCCCCCCTGACTTTTCATTCTTTTCATTATAAAAATTGCAAGGGCTACTTTTTCAAATTTCCAATATTCTTGAATGTATTTGCAGACCTACAGATGTTGTCAGGGAGTTGAGTCTGACATCAGAGCTTTTTTCCCTGCTACGTTACCCCGACTCTACTGACTTCGTATGAAGTCCGAAGCTCTCGACGGGATCGTAGCCGGAAGGATTTATTACCTGCGCCGGAAGGAACAATAGAAGTTGAAGGACAATTAGAGAGATGAACTAAAATCGCCGTCGAATAAGTAGTATCATTATTTCTGCATGATATATGCATTGGAAATGTAAATCTAAGCAATTCATTTTTTTATTGGAAGTAATTCACTCATATGCGGCCGAGATACGTCGATATGTTTGTGGAAGTGATTTTTATCCATCTGCTCGAATCAACGTATCTCGGCCGAATATGAGTGAATTCATTCCAATAAAAAAGTAAATTGCTTAGATTTTAGTGACTGGAAATTGGGATGCAAATTATTCAAAAACTATAACTAACATCAACTCTCCTAAAGAATATTAGCTTATCTGAAGTCCGAAGTAAAACTTTACAATACCTGACTGTAAAATGATCAGCCACCTGATCTGATCTAGGATAAAAGTTAGAAATAGAAATTCTCAGAATTAGACAATATAGACTCTGATACATTGTTGCAGCTAGTGTGACAGACAGGTTTGGATTTATGTCGACATCAGAATGTCTGAGATACGAGAATACATGTGTTGGAGAAAACCAACATTACCTCTTCCATCGCATTTTAGCACCAAAATAATCAGTCAGTGGTGTATGAGTCTATGGAACAGTTCACTTGTCTATTGGAGTATTTTGTTAACTCGGTGCTCGTTGTTAAGTAACTGTGTATTATGTATGGAAATTGATGTTTGGAATTATTTTCACGGCTTTTTGCGTCGATGAAGGAGCGGCGTATTCAATTCATGTTGTAAAAGTCTGTGTGTAGTGAAACACATCGTTTGTACAACACAGTTAGGCCTTACAAATATTCTATTTGGATCCTGTAAACATGAAAAAATGTACGCTGCTTCCCATTCTTTCCGTCGCTTTCCGACAATGAAAAAAGTAAATATATAATACCTGTAATTGCAAACATAGATGGGCCTAAAACCGCCCCTGAAGATGTCGTATACCGTCAACAGGGGTGACTACGGACTCTTTTGATACATTTTCGTGTGTAGAAACTGCAATTGATGTTGAGATTTGAAATTTTCCCAACTAGAACTGCAACTGAGATCTGAGGAACATTTAACACGGTTCAAAGATTTCTGACCAGCAGACATAATTAGGGTGACCATTCGTCCCGGAAAACCGGGATTGTCCCGGTTTTCTACCTCTTGTCCCGGTGTCCCGAAAGAAGATTTCGGGACACCTAAATGTCCCGGTTACGTCGCAAGAGTAAAATTGTTCTATTTTTGGCGACGATAAATGTAATTTAAGTATTTCCAATGCCATGAAGAATTTGTTTCTTTGAGTGCAAGTGCCGTTCTCTTTGAAAATTTACCGCGCGCTCGGCAGGCTACATTAATAATTCCCCACCCCCTCCCTTCCGATATATTGTGACTACCTGCGTACTGTTTACACGTGGTATTGTGCATTATTAATTAGTCTGGCTCTTGGAGAGCAACAGTTCACTTGTGTGTTGGGTTTTGTTTTACAATGCCGAAACGAAAGTGCTCCTATCAGGAGAAGTATTCTGCCGAATGGAAGTTTATCAAAAAAGGAAGATATGAGGATGAGATCGAGTGTAAAGTTTGTAATTGTTTTTTAAACATCGGTCAGGTGGTCGATCGGATATTACAGACCACATAAATTCAAAAAAACATAAATCGCGTATGTGTAGTTCAGTATTCTGAACTGTGTTTCACAAACACAAGATCAAGAAACTGCGCCAACAGCAATCATCACATAAATGTTCACGACACAAGTTTATAACATGATAATAAATAATTCTTTATAGAAACAGTGATAAAACCTATGACTATCAATAACGTAACGGGATAAGCAACATGGCGCTTCCCTTTCGCACCATGCGTATATCAAAGGGATGCCGCCTCACAAATGTTATGATGATTTGCTGGTATTGTTGTATGTTGATCTATACAAGTAATAGATGTAATGCAATCTGTGAATCCAGCTCTTCCCAACTGCATTGAGCAATATTGGAATACATTTCATTTGAATTGGCCAATCTGAATTTAAAATACGTCTGTAAAAGCATTTAGTCCCCGAGTCAAGAGCCCTACTGCTATATTCACCATTTGATAACTGAATAATTACTCATCATCTACGAAAAAGGTCAGAAACAATGCAAGTATACAACTATGTACTATACACTGAGATACGAGCCTAATACGTACGATTTGCTTTGAAATTGCGAATCTCGCAAATGTACACGAAAGCGCGCTGATTCCATCATGGTGAAAACGGCCTAATGTTGAAAGGATAGGACTTACGTCATGTTGCTTATGCCGTTACGTTATTGATAGTCATAGGTTATTGATAGTCATAGATGAAACACATAAAGGTCTCTACATAAGAAAATGATGATGTATTTATTTTTTATTCACACCGTGCTCCAAAGCAACCAAAACTCATTGAAAAAACGCCCCAAAAAAAAAAATCCCTGCGGGGCTGGTGTTGGGGGGCCTTGCCCCCCAAACCCCCCGCGGGTCGCCGGCTTCGCAGATACTTCGCTTTCGGATGGTTATTTGTCCCGGATTTTATTTCCTACAAACTGGTCACCCTAGACATAATGGTATTTATTTATTTTTCATTATGGATAGGCTAGACAGTATTTTAGAAGATACTTTTTTTTTCAACTACCGGTACAGTATTTTCAGCTGGAGTCACAGCGCATTGCCGGCGCTAGTTTATATAGGCCCTATTGTATAAATGCTTTTGTGTTGAATTACTTTCAAGATTTGTAAAGAAGACAAACATAGGTGAAAAAAGAACATGAACGTCGAGATGAAAATCGGTGCGAAGTTTTTTTCCCTACACAAGTCAATTTTAAGTAGGCCTAGATGAAGAAAGGAAGATTTGAAAAAAAGATGAACAAAATAGATGAAATAGAAGATATATTCTGCAAGAAGATTGAAAACTTTTCCCAAACATGACACTTGATTGTTCTTCATCCCTGAACTTCTCACAATAATTATAACAATTTGACAAATGAGGTACCGGTACCGTAGGCCTGTATTATATCTAGGATTATATCTTTGAGCCGTAAGATCGCCCTTGTTGTGCCTTGTTCAAACAATCCTTATTTTACATCCTTCGTCTTCATTGGGAAACATATATATGTCAAGTTTTTGATGTTGATACAAAAAACAAGCTCACTGAAAATGCTACGCTGTGGGTAGTCTATCCCCATTAATGTTTTTAAAACTCAAAATAATTAAGAATTAAACAAAATATTTCCTCACAATTTTTTTAAACAAAATCACTCCCTTATAAAATTGACGAAGCTGAGGTCTATTTGTAAATCTTGTCAATGTTTTTTTAGCCAACTCTGCGTACGGTACGAGTACCGTATCTATATAAAATGCGTTTTTATTCTGTGTTGATTCATCATGTTATTTATTTAAGCAACCAAAAATGTGGATTGGTAAATATCTGCGACAAAAAACAAGTTGAATTAAAATAAAAATAAAAATCACTTTGAAATGTATGGAGAGAACAATTAGTTTGTCCTGACGAAACACTGTTTGGCCAGGATATTCTACCAAGCTGGCATCGGCTCTTGGGACCCAAGACCTGGCCACCTGGCTTACGATCTACCATTACACTCGTCCTCATGATTCACTGCCATTTGTATTGTAAGTGCTTCCCAATATTAGCGCCCCCTAGGCCCAAATCTGAAATTTTTCGTCATGATCAACAGGTTGCTCCTAGGCCTACAGTACTATTTGAACTGCTGCTAAATAGCATAATATCCTACAGTAGACCTACTTGTTCTAGGACAACAGAAATCATTTGAAAAGTAAGGGAAGGGGGGGGGGGGGGGCGAAACAAGCCCTTTTACCATTAAGTATATAGTGTTTATAGAGACTTCATCCAATGCCAAATAAGTCAGCCGGTTTCTACCGGTAGTTACCATCTTAGATGCTTGGAGCGCTGCGAAACTTGTCGAGTGTTTCGCGCGATTTTAGCGGCTCATCAGGTTACTAGAAACTACCTGACCGACCAGTTCGTCCTACAGATCGTATTTGAGCAGAGGCGCGAACGAATATTCCGGTTTCACGGCGCCTCTGATAAGACATGCGAGCAGTTGTGAGGGCTTATTAATTACGTGAACCCATCAAGGAAATGATCCAATGTATTTATGTAATAATCTGAATACGTTGTAAACGTCATCATTATCGTCGTTACAGGTCTATCTCTCTCTCTCTCTCTCTCTCTCTCTCTCTCTCTCTCTCTCTCTCTATATATATATATATATATATATATATATATATATATATATATATATATATATATATATATATATATATATATATATATATATATATATATATATATATATAATAAAAGTCTGAAATGAAAATACATACATATTAATAATTGTCACGTTTTTGTTGTTCCAAGTCATTCAACACTCATTTGTAATTATATTTGTGTTGGCGCCTTGATATATTATCTATACACACACACACACACATTATCTATACACAAACATATTATATTATCTCTTCAATAGAATTAACTTGCATTTGAACCAAATATGCCTAGGCGTAATAGGTCTACTGTAATATTCTTCGGAATGTTTTATAACAATTAGGAATAAATTGGGAATAAATTATACAGATTTTAGTAAATACAAGCCGTCTTCGACATAGGAGTACATAATAAAATATAATCATCTTATCAAGACTCCACGGGAGTCGATTTAGCGAAATATCAGTTTTTTGGCGATAACTTTTGAACGGTATAAGATATCAAAATTCTGAAAACGAGTATAAACGTATACAGAATTTTGATATCTTATGCCGTTCAAAAGTTATCACCAAAAAACTGATATTCCGCTAAATCGACTCCCGTGGAGGATTCGTTTTGAATAAAAATGCTTGTTGCGAAGCGTGTTCAATAAAGAGATGGGTGACTGGTAACTGTGATGAGTGATGACACTAAAGACTAATCACTAAGGTTATACAGCTGCTTATCAGTCATCAGAGCGTTTCAATTTTATTTATAAGATATATAATTATAGAAACAAAATATAAGATCTGTCCGATTTTTGAGACGAACCATTGTTATTGTTATGTAATCTTTATGGACATTTTAATTTAGTAATATCATAAGGTATATAGTGTTTAAACACTATAATATACTTAATGGTGATATCCTTTGCTGGCATTGTTTCACGTGCGATTAATGTCAATTTCATTCGGCCCTTTACGTTATTGTAATATTATGAATATGTTGCATTATTGTCATTCCTCAAGTTACGTTTTGTGGGCCCCCACGCGTACCGTTTCAAACAAACGTCGACATTGTTGGGTGTGAGAACAGATGATGTTTTGAAAGACATTTTATGCGCCTATCCATCACTCATTGTTGAGGACAGATTTTCTGTGTAAACCTATGGACAGAAACTAAAATGTGTAGATTGAATGTATAGATATCTGTAGATAAACTATAGAAAATCCCCATGAGAATTAGCCAGTGGAGAAATACTTGGAAAACCAAAATATTCCAAAAGCTCACAAATTTATACTGGATGTGGAAAAACTATCATACATATTACAATCGATTTATGGAACAATCGAATGTGAAATAACGAAGAAAACGCATTTTTAATGTACTTTTTCACACATCAATAAAAGCAATTAAGAAAGCAATTAAGCAATTTTTTCCATTTTCAAGTCATTAAAAAGTCACATGCGTCTTATAAAGGTAAGTGACGAAAAAACTGTCACATTTTGCGATATATTTACGCCCGCTGGCTGAAAACTGTTTTTCTCTGATGTAAAAACATCGCAAAAACAGTTCCCGTGAAACTTTGCCGGTCGTCCAGTGTTAAAGCATAGGGCGAACCCACAATCGTCGTCAGATTGTATGCACGGACGGTCGTCGATATTAAAGCATACGGCAGACCCCCAATCGTCAATTGTCGGGATTCATATTGTCGTAAATGTGTCAACAAATGAAAACAAACATACTCATAAAATATCCTTATGCTTTTTTCCTCCATTAGAGGTCAGGAGGCCAGACTCGGGATCATGTGTGTTGTGGTTACAAGGCAGTGTCGGACTGGGTCCAAAAGTGCAGACATTAGTGCAGACTTGTATATTTTGGGGGCCTCACTGGCGAGGGGCCTCGGCGGCATTCGCCGCCTAGCCGCCATGGCCTGTCCGAGACTGTTACAAGGTCTCCTAAATCATGTTTATGACCCTAAATATTGGGAATATGATACTGCGTCTCATATAAGTAAACAAACACGTTTCCAAAAATAGAACCTGAAAAGTAGGGGTGCGCCTTATAAGCCTATATGCGGCTTAAATGTGCTTAGCCTATAAGCGGGCTAAATGTGAGCAACAAGAGTGTCTTCCAATATTAGTTGAAAAATGTTGCATTGTTGAATTCACGGCTCCCTAGATTCATTGGCATCGGATGAAGTTCATTTTATCCAGGAATACGTGTACAAATGGGGTCACTTTATCGTTTAAGTGGCATGTTGTGAACCGTCTTACCAACCTGCCAAGCAAACGTTTAAAGCGACCCCTGTTGCCAGGGGTCTGGGCGCGCGAGATCTGAAAAGAATCCTGCAGGTCAAGGGGTTAATTTGTCTGCCGGTACCTGTACGCATATCTGTCGATATTATTTAAGCGTGTTAATGAACTACAGAAACGAGGATTCTGGTGCTGATACGTGTTACGGCACCCGCACATATTCGACCAGCCCGAGATTAAAAGGTCTATTAATTAAATAGTTTCAGTCAAGTAGGCCTATTATAGAGCCAACACTGTCACCGCAATATTTACATTGCGATATTTTAATTGTTTTGCTGCTAAAATAAATATCGAAATTAATCCTCTTAAAAATATATTGTAAAGATTCTCTACTAAATACTTAATACACGTTCGTACTTGAATGAATGATAATTAAGTAGAATTAGGCAAATTATAACATACAAAATTGTGTAAACAATGCGGAATAAGACGGAACTTACCAAAAAAATGTTTTTAAAGTAAGCAAGTTATAAATTTAATTCCGTTCCATATTACAAACTATAAGAACTAAGTTTATAATAAGAAGATTAAAGATTTTTTCTCCTCACTGTGAATGTTTGAATTGTTCCCTAACCCTGAGATTACTACCTTATTTAAGATTTGATTTGTTTGTTAAATGAGTTAACATATTTTAATTAATCCTCGGGGTGGTGAGATCGCCCTTGTGGTGCCCCGTTCAAACGAGCTCATCTTTCATCCATAGCCTTGATTGGGGAACAATGATTTTATACCAAGTTTCGATGTTATTGACAAAAAAAAATGTAACAAACTTTCCAAAAAATATGTTTTAAAGAAAACAAGTTATAAATTTATTCCTGTGCATATTAGAAAGTCAAGGCCTTTATATGCAAGTCAGGCCGAATTCAAATTGATTATAATTTAAAAATAATATAATTAACAAGCACTATGTGTATACAATGAAATTTGAGAAAATTTTCACTCCCTATTCGCAAAGCAATCATAATTTTTGCCTGAAAACTAGCGCACCCTATCAGAATAAAGTGACCATTAATATATGCGTCGTTAAATTGTGAACACACTTTAGCATGTGGCGTTTTAAATTTTTAATGCATGCATATTCCGGTTTATTAACAAATTAACCCATGACTGCCTTATGGAACACTGCCTGCAACAGAAAACAGCAAATTATTTTAACATGATTGTGTTTCTCTACCCAAATCCGAGAACTAAAATAACTGTGTAACGTAATTGCCTGAGTGTATTCATGTGTAATTGTGTATAGCTTATATGTGCAAAAAACGTCCAACAAGTACATACAACCTATTCCATGAAACCCATGCGTTGCATAAAGCCAACGTGGTATGTTATGGACGTAGGCGAGTACTTCCCTGTCGGAACTGCATGTGAATATTTAACAATTAAATGAAAACCACTGTTCCATGAAACCCATGCGTTGCATAAAGCCAACGTGGTATGTTATGGACGCAGTCGGCCTACATTGATTTTAAACATGTCTCAAATTGTTCAATTTCTGGGTTCGAGGGTCAGCTTTTTGAGTCGTTTTTTTCTGTATTTTTTTTGTATTTTCGATATTGCCACTAGACTGTCGAGGCCTACGTGCTTCGTGCGACATCCACTTTGCCTCTTTTTTTATTCTCACGGATATGACTCTATTAATAGTAAATAAATGATGCGCATGACAACTGTCGTTTTCATCTAACCAATTTGGAAAATGCAATTTAACTGCCGATATTGCTGCGTTTGATACTTTTTCACGTACGTTATGCATATGCATCGTTTTTGGAAAGAGACTTGCAAAGATATTGAGCGATAATCGCATAATTTCATTCATGAAATCAGTCGGAGCGTAAAGAGAACCCAATGAAGCTTTCGATTTAGTCTGGTACGCTTTATAGTAAATGAGTAATTCATCTGTGATTTCGAGCTGCTGACCCGCCTTAACCATCAGTTCCTTGCATCTTGAGCAGCCAAACTTTTTAAAACACGAATGTGCTATGAACCCCGAGTAGTATCTGACTGCGTTTGACTCAACAGTTGCTCTAGATTGAAAGTTAGGATTGCAGGCAATTGCAGAATCCACACAAACATCTAATTCCACTCCGTCAAGCACAGAGCAGAGTGCCTCCTCCTCCTCACAATCCATCGACACAAACTCGTCATCGACTTCTACATCCTCGAATTCTGGTATCGAACCAGTAATTTCTAGTAAAACTCCGTCAATATCTTCCCCTTCACTCTCTTCGTTTTCCTCACATTCCTCAGTTTCCTCTGCCGACACGGTTTCCGCAATCAGACCAGTCAAATTAAGTAAAACGTCGCCGTCTTCCTGGCAATTTGCTGACTGTGCTGGTCTCATCAAGCTAATCATCTGAACATGCTGCATACTGCATCGAACGCTTTTAGCCGATGGATTGCGATCATAGCCATTCTTAGATCTAAAGATGGAGAAGAGATTCTCAAGAGGATCCTGATTAAGACGCCCTGTCAACAGATATAGGGAACCCTCGCTTTTTAAGTCGTCCCATAGATCTAAAATACCAAGAATAGTATTCTTTATCCCAGAGAAGCAAGGAGGTACTCGTTGTTGGTTTTTTTTCCTTTTTATTACATACCAGGTTTCAATCCACCCAGGTGCCTTCTCCAAACATTCGCGAACTATTTGATTCTTGTCTGAGATGGCGCAATTAAAGGGATTAGGCACATTTAATCGCGTGCTATTGAGAGCGTCGAATAGATCATTCAAACGTTTAAAGAAATCGGCAGTATTCTGACCTGTTGAACTTTTTAACTGTTCTGTCTTAACAGCAGTCGATATGAGTGCGGAGGCTGAGTTGGAGAAGACTTGAACCGCAAGTTTTACGCTCATTTTTTCAAAACCATTCGGATTAATATGCTTTTCGCTTAATTTAACATTCGCGCGCGCAAGTGGAGAGTTTTTATCGATTTCGTAGGCAACCTTCACATCGTTCCACGACACTTCCTTATCGTCTATCATGAAGTTTTTATGTAAGAGATTATTTCGAATGCTCTTAAACAAGTGTGGCACATCCCACAAAAAATAAATTTTATTTTCGCCGAAAAGAAAGAAGTTTTGACCATCGATCGTTTTAATTCTCTTCAGCGCCTGGTTAGTGGGGCCTTGATCGCAAGTTATCGCTCGTACTTTCAACCCTGTTTCGAACAGAGACTTCAATGTAGCGTCAACCAAACTACTCAACTGTTCGCCGTTTACGCTAGTCCCGGCAATGAAATACGCAATAGGGAGTTTATAATTAAATTTTAATCCGCGAATCATAAGCACAAGCGCGTGCGTTCCCGGTGTCGCGTCCCGACCTAACGGCCCCAAGTCCTGAAAACCCTCGAGTACGTCATACGCTTCACTATATTCGTAATCTTTTTTAATACTCATCTCGTCCAAAAGCAGCACACATTCTTTTTCACTATCCGACATAGTTTTGACTTTAACTTTTAACTTTTCCGTCAGAACAGGGTTAATCCCAGCCTGTAAATGGAAGACGCCCAACCATCGCTCTATTGAGGATTTAGACGGAAGATTTGTCCCACTCTTTCGTAAGAATTTATACGCAGCCGGTGACTTATAGTAAAGTGAAAGTGATAACTGTTTTTCACTCTCTGTCCACGCCCTTTTCTCACCACGGTTTATCTGCATTCTAACAAGCGTTTGATTAAATTCGTTTCCTACGACTTCGGAAACTTGTACCAAGAGGTCTTGACGGTTAAGTTTTTTAGATTTGCATGCAACTTTAGCCTTTGTAAGGTATTGAACTTTGTTTCTTTGTTGTTTTGCCGCGTAATTAAGAGATTTTATTTTACTTCTAAGTTTTTTTTTTCTAGGTGTTAAATCGTCATCAAACGTGCCCGAGGTTTCTAATGATCTTTTCCGAGAGCTTTTAGGTGTAATCTTGCGCACTTTTCTCAAACATTTTTTTTTTTTTGGTGTTGAATCATGTTGGTCAGCTGACGTGGTCGATGTGTGTTGTGTGTGTGAATGTGATGGTGTACTGTCTTGGGTTCGAACTGAACAGCCTGAAGCAGAAGGTGATGCGCTCTCAAGGTGTTGAACCAGAGGGGTAAAACACTGTGTTGATGTCGTGGGTTTGTTAAGAGTGATAGGTGTAGACGTCACTTGATGCGGCAAGGTCGAGGGCACACGTGTGTTCTCGGGTCGGGCAATGTGCGTGACTGAAGTGTGAACGGAGGGGGAGGTGACGGAATCTCCATCAGATTCATATCTGATTGTGTCGTTTAATACTATACCGTCTAGTGTTGGCACTGCCAACGACGTCAGTTTTTTGTGTAGTCGATTCATGAAGCAATCATCGGTGAAATGTCGTTGACAGACCGCTCTATTCAGCAGATCAATTTTGGATAAGTGATGCAGCTCACGATTCTCGCAATGCACTACCCAAGAGTCACGCCTAATAAAAGTGAATTGCTTTAGGAACCAATAATCTATGCATATTAGGCCTATACGTAAATATTGATAGTAGGTATATATATATATATATATATATATATATATATATATATATATATATATATATATATATATATATATATATATAGATATAGATATAGATATAGATATAGATATAGATATAGATATAGATATAGATATAGATATAGATATAGATATAGATATAGATATAGATATAGATATAGATATAGATATAGATATAGATATAGATATAGATATAGATATAGATATAGATATAGATATAGATATAGATATAGATATAGATATAGATATAGATATAGATATAGATATAGATATAGATATAGATATAGATATAGATATAGATATAGATATAGATATAGATATAGATATAGATATAGATATAGATATAGATATAGATATAGATATAGATATAGATATAGATATAGATATAGATATAGATATAGATATAGATATAGATATAGATATAGATATAGATATAGATATAGATATAGATATAGATATAGATATAGATATAGATATAGATATAGATATAGATATAGATATAGATATAGATATAGATATAGATATAGATATAGATATAGATATAGATATAGATATAGATATAGATATAGATATAGATATAGATATAGATATAGATATAGATATAGATATAGATATAGATATAGATATAGATATAGATATAGATATAGATATAGATATAGATATAGATATAGATATAGATATAGATATAGATATAGATATAGATATAGATATAGATATAGATATAGATATAGATATAGATATAGATATAGATATATATATATATATATATATATATATATATATATATATATATATATATATATATATATATATATATATATATATATATATATATATATATATATATATATATATATATATATATATATATATATATATATATATATATATATATATATATATATATATATATATATATATATATATATATATATATATATATATATATATATATATATATATATATATATATATATATATATATATATATATATATATATATATATATATATATATATATATATATATATATATATATATATATATATATATATATATATATATATATATATATATATATATATATATATATATATATATATATATATATATATATATATATATATATATATATATATATATATATATATATATATATATATATATATATATATATATATATATATATAATTTATATATATATATATTTAAATTAGATTCAACGACACACTGTAATGATGACCACGATCTATTGGCGTCGGATGAATGATTAATGAGATGATGGGAAGATGAGATGAAGGTTTATGGGTCTTGGGATGGATAGTGGGAAGGAAGCGGTCGTGGTCTATATTGTAGGAACCATCCCGATATTAGCCTAGACTACAAAGGGAAACCACGAAAAAAACCTGTAAGATGGACGGCAGTGGGGATCGAACCGGGTCCGATATTCACAACGTCTCCCGGGACACATGAAGCAAGTGCGTTAACCACTCAGCTACATGTGCCGGTATATATATATATATATATATATATATATATATATATATATATATATAAATATATAATTATAATTTTGAAAACCTTGATTCATGCAGTTAAAAATATTCTTTATTTATATAAATAAGCTTTATTGATCCATGGCTTATCAAAAAGTTTGCGGGATAATAATCTATATATTGAACACAATAAAATATAAATAAATGAAAGAAAGGTGAATGAGTAAGAACAGAATATACGATGAAACATTAAATACAGGGACTCAAACACTAAACCTGTCTGTAATACCGCGCTCTCGAACACGTGTATGTGTATAAGTGCACCTGTGAAATGATTGTTGTTGAATGCTCGAAATTCCAAGTATTCGAAGTATTCGTAACATCAACGTTCAAATTCATTTTCATATATCATTTTTTCATTATTTTCAATTATCATTAGTATCTCAATTTTTGTATTTTATCGTTAGGCTCAATTATTTCAATTTTATTTCAATTTTATATCATTTCAGTATTAGTTATTTAATTATGTTTTATTATATTTTCTATGTATTTTATATTGATTATTATCCTGCTCACAGTGGGGTCAGGGACCAATAAAGGTTTTTATATATATCAAGTTCAATTGAAACAATGGGTATATTGTTTCAACTAGATCTATGATAAATACACTCACTTCACCATTCATTATTGTCAATTCTGCAATGTATCTGATGTGCTCGTTAATAATGGACAATAAACTACTATGATATCTTATACTTTTTTCACAATTTTATATATCTGAGTAATGCTTGCATTTTGTAATTTTGGTAATTACATATTATTATGTTCGGTTTGGTTGCACTGTGCTTTTAAAAAACGGTGATAAAATTAATAATATACGATACAATATATAGTCTTCAGATTCAGATCATCTTCAGATGATGATATTAGGCTTACAAGACGGATTTGGTATAAATTATAACACAATTACATACCTTATGTCATCTGATGGAAACCTGAAATACGCCAAACTAGGATTATCTGTTCTTAAATTCTTACACTGTCCATAAAAACACTTTGACCGGCTCATTTTGTCGAAACAAGGCGGCGAACTATCACACTTTGACAAGTTTGATGCACTTCGTACGAAAGGGTGGCTAGAACGCCGAACGAGTTAACGCCGTCTTCTAGTTTTATAGAAAACCTCGGGTTTTCGAAACAAAACACGAAGCGTTGATTGGCTATATAGGTCCTTCTCAAGTACTTCCTCTTTCCCCTCCCTCCCTCCCACCCACACAATATAGACCAACAGAATGCAGAATATGAACGCTATTTTTGTCTTGCGGCTGTTTTTTAAATGCGTTTGAATTACAATCAATGTATTTAATGTACTTCAGTTACACTTTCATAATTTAAAAGATTGTTAATAATCGTTGATACGTACAGTATTTATTATAATTCCATGATACAGTCCTGGCTCCTAAGCCCTGCCCCCCCAAAAAAGTACCAGGGCCCGCCGTCCGACGATGAACTCCCGAGCGTTCGAATCGATTGCTTTAGATCAACTCTGTACGTTGACAAGGCAACACCAGTTTTTATTTAAGCCCAAAATGAGTGAATTCGTAGTAATTGGGGACAGTATGATGGTGAGGTTCCAGAAGAGAGTCTGGAACCGGACGTCCTTTTATGACGGTAAGATTGTTTTACACTATATAAAATAAATAATAATTTTGATTAATAATTTTGATATATAAATGCATTGGGCATATGAATGAAATCAATTAAAATACACGTTTTTGTAACATTGTAATATTATATATCATTTATACTAATAAAAGAACATTATCCGATCACAATGAATTATATAAGAATGTTTAATAAGAAAGAGAAAACAACTTGGCAATATGTTCGTCACATTAATAATTAATAGAACATCCGTCGGGCTTTTATGATCTAATATTAGGGTTTTACGGGTGAATTATTATTGGTTGGGAAAATGTCTAGTCAAAAAGCTTCCCTCGTCTGTGGTCAAAAGTTCAAGTTTACAGTTATATATATGAGCAAATAATTTGACAACCTCTTTTTACTATAGATTAATAATTTTCTCTTGATTATTATCGTTCTATCTTATCGCATATAACTTATTTGTGTATTGTTTTATGTATTTGATCATTTATTCCCATGAATATAATCTCATGATTTCTCAGACGTAATATTCAATTCATTAAATAAAAATTTGTGTGTCACTGCTTTATTCATAGATTTTTCAAAAGCATTTGACACTCTTCTTCATTCGCGTCTTTTGCGTTCTTTAGAAAAAATAGGAATTAGAGGTCCCATGTTAGCCTGGTTTCAAGATGTTCTGGTAAATAGATTCATGACAGTCAAGTTCGAAAACACAAATAGTAAGCTACTTCCAATTTCTTCTGGAGTACCACAGGGTTCTATTCTGGGGCCTCTACTCTATCTTATATACGTAAATGATATGTTAAATGAAGTCAAAAAATGTTATGTCTTTTTATACGCTGATGATACGGCATTAGTAGCAATTCATAAGAACTTTACTATTGCTAATGAATATCTCCAACATGATTTCAATAACATACTTTGCTGGTCTCATGATAATGGTCTTACAATTAATTATAAAAAGACAAATGTTATGCACATACATTCACCTTTTAAAAATCTAGAAAATGTTAATTTAATTTATCACAATTATGCCTGTTTACATCGTAACTTTAGAAAAAATTCAAACATTTGTGTTGTAAACTGTACTTGTATGGAAAAAATAGCAAACACTCATCAGCAAACATATCTAGGAATTATAATAGACAATCTATTTAAATGAGATAAGCACATAGACCAAATTTGCAACCGCTTACGCTCAGGCATGTACAGCCTGAGAATACTCAAGCCCTATCTCAATTTTAATACGTTAAGAATAGTGTATTATGCACTTATTGAATCTATATTGAGGTATGGCATTTTATCGTGGGGATGTACGACAAATTATTATTTAGATCACATTGATAGCATCCAAAAAAGAATATTCGAAATTATATGCTCCAAAAACAAACATAAAAATACTTGTGAATTTTTATCAAGAAGGCAATTACATTTGCTAATATTTATAATTACAAATTACTACTCTGCAGAACATAAAAATATATCTGATCATTTACATGCAACAAGAAATAAGAATTAGACTTTTAGAACCACTGTATCAAAACTCATATGGAAAACAGGAAAAAAGCTTTCTCATACCTACACTCTTTAATAAAATTCCCTCAGAATCAATGACCATATCTAAAATATCAAAGGTCCAGATTGAAATTAAAAGATGGATTTGTCAGAATTCGTGTTCGTGACCATAGATTTAAATTTACCAACTAGATTGTACTTAAATAATGTGATTACAAAACATATCTCAATTTTATTATTTTACAATTTGCAAACTTCTCTTATTTTGTATAATAATCATATTCAGTATCCAGACGATGTATTATTTTCCATATATTAATTTTTAAGCATTGTGATCCGTATGTAAACCCACAGACAAGTCATTACTATATTTGACTTTGTGGGTTTACGCACAACTTGTAACTGTTCTATAATGTAATAAAAAAACTTGAAAAAAAAAATGTTAAATGTTCTAAACATAATAAATACGAATGAAAATGTTTTTTATGTTAATACTAAAGTTGCTATCAAATTCATTCGGTACAAATTATGCCGTGTGTCTTTATCACTACAGACCAGAGAAAGGAGAGGATTGGCTTGTCGGTCTCGGGCCAAAACATCAAACAGGCCCTGAGGAAAGTTGTAAGGCTGGCCAAGCAAGCAAATCTCCCCAGCAGCCACGTCCTTGTGATGCTGGGGACGAACGACCTGCACGTATGTATCTTATTGTGCTTTATTCAAATAGAAATTAGAATACGTACTCTACCGACCCATAGCAAATGGGCCTATAATCAGTTTAAAAGCATTTAATTCTCTAATCAAATTATATAAAATTAATTAGAAAGTTTCTCTTTGTAACTGCTCTTGAACTCGATAGCGATGAATATGAAATCAATTAATTGATCAATACAAATTAATGAAATTAAGTAGATAAACTTTGATTTTCTTTTTCTTTCAAGTACAATCATATATTATTATTTTATCGTAGGTAATTATCGTTTCTGGAGGATTACAGCATTATGAATTAGGACTGTTGAACTCATTAACTCTTCCCATATTTAGGACAAGAAATGCAAGAGCATTCGGGTGCTCTTGAGTCAGATGTTTAGCATCGTTAAACATCTGACTCAAGGCGAGGGGCAAAGAGTGACACTCTTGACAATTCCGCCGAATTGTCGGCAACAGGGTGTAGCCGACAGACGTCGACTGCACGAATTCAACCAGGGGTTGAAAAACCTGGGGAAGAGTGGTAAATGAAACATGCTAAATTTTATTCAAAAATGTGATTGTTTTCTGTGTATTATCTCCATTAATATTGCGTGATGTTATTTGCAGTCAAGAACGTCAATGTGCTCGACGTGCACGGGCTCTTCATCGACGCGGAGGGAAACGCCAGTGAGACGTTATATGAAAGGTACGGTTATTTAAATTTTCGATGTTCTATGTCAAAATAAAAAAATTTAAGTTTTTAATAAATTGTATAATGTGTATTATGCTAATGACAATATGACTTTTTTTTTAGCAAAATTGGTAGATACCAGAGGTATGATGGCGTACACTGGAACATGGAAGGGATGTTGAGGGTGGAGAAGTTTTTCAAGGAGTGTCTACTCTATTGAAAAAAAAAGGAAAATAGAAGATGATTGGAAAAAAAATATCAAAACAATTATTGGATGAGCGAAGCGAAGACTCAATTACACTTGACTCGAAAAAATATGTACATTTTTTTTCGCGCTCTACAGGTCAAACGAAAATTCAAATTCAATTGAAACTTGGCATGCCCAAGTGTCATCATCTGGATTGAATCTCATTGATTTTTATGCGCAATCGATTGCACCACTTCTGAGAAAACTAATTTTCCATTTTCCAAATTACCCACAAGAATAAGCCGAAGAAGAATTGTCGTACAAACAATGTCCGAAAAATTCAAATTCTCACCGAATTTCAATATAATAATGATACACATGATTCCAAACTTTCACTGAAATCCAATCACTCGTTTTGATATACAAAATTATATAATGACATTATACATCATTCAAAGCTATTAAGAAAACCAATTACGCGTTTTCCTAGTTAACATGTTGTGACACGTCGCTTTCCTTAGCTGGTCATTTGTTGTATTTTTTGGCTGTAATTACGAATCCGAATTGGTTTGAATAAGATATCCAAATTCTGACCGGCAGACAAATTAACCCCTTGACCTGCAGGATTCTTTTCAGATCTCGCGCGCCCAGACCCCTGGCAACAGGGGTCGCTTTAAACGTTTGCTTGGCAGGTTGGTAAGACGGTTCACAACATGCCATTTAAACGATAAAGTGACCCCATTTGTACACGTATTCCTGGATAAAATGAACTTCATCCGATGCCAATGAATCTAGGGAGCCGTGAATTCAACAATGCAACATTTTAAGTGTAATTGTGTAAATATCTGTGTCTGCTCGTTTTCAGAATTTTCATATCTTATACCGTTCAAAAGTTATCGCCAAAAAACTGATATTGACTCCCGTGGAGTCTTGATAAGATGATTATATTTTATTATGTACTCCTATGTCGAAGACGGCTTGTATTTACTAAAATCTGTATAATTTATTCCCAATTTATTCCTAATTGTTATAAAACATTCCGAAGAATATTACAGTAGACCTATTACGCCTAGGCATATTTGGTTCAAATGCAAGTTAATTCTATTGAAGAGATAATATAATATGTTTGTGTATAGATAATGTGTGTGTGTGTATAGATAATATATCAAGGCGCCAACACAAATATAATTACAAATGAGTGTTGAATGACTTGGAACAACAAAAACGTGACAATTATTAATATGTATGTATTTTCATTTCAGACTTTTATTACATATATATATATATATATATATATATATATATATATATATATATATATATATATATATATATATATATATATATATATAGAGAGAGAGAGAGAGAGAGAGAGAGAGAGAGAGAGAGAGAGAGAGAGAGAGAGAGAGAGAGAGATAGACCTGTAACGACGATAATGATGACGTTTACAACGTATTCAGATTATTACATAAATACATTGGATCATTTCCTTGATGGGTTCACGTAATTAATAAGCCCTCACAACTGCTCGCATGTCTTATCAGAGGCGCCGTGAAACCGGAATATTCGTTCGCGCCTCTGCTCAAATACGATCTGTAGGACGAACTGGTCGGTCAGGTAGTTTCTAGTAACCTGATGAGCCGCTAAAATCGCGCGAAACACTCGACAAGTTTCGCAGCGCTCCAAGCATCTAAGATGGTAACTACCGGTAGAAACCGGCTGACTTATTTGGCATTGGATGAAGTCTCTATAAACACTATATACTTAATGCTTTTACCAATGCTTCTACCTACCAAATCCAAGAAGACACATGAAGAGTAATGCCATACATCGATGTAGGAAATGACTGGGACTACAGCACGCAGAGTATTCCTGTGCTTCTTCATCTTCTTGATCTGTTGCATTAATTAGACGTTCCGTGTCCTCTTGGGTTCCGCCTTCCATATCGTTGCAGGGTAGGCCTAGGAGTTTCTAAGCGACGACTCACCAATCCAATAGACAATGAACCTAGGTTATGTAGGTCTAAGCTAAGCACTGAATCTGTCACTTTTTAAAACTATATTTCTCCAACACCCAGTAGCCGGTTTACTGTAGGCTCCAGGGCCTGCATACAAATATAATGATACTAAATATGCTGCATTATCTCCTTTTGTAATTTGCCTTACTGACCAGACCTACTGAAAGGTTAAGCTGTTAACCTCTGGGTGTCGAGTGCGGCCCCTGACAGTTATCGCGATGAATCAGCTAGATAATCATGCGGGTTGCCACTTCCCAGTTGTAGGGGAGACAAGGTCATTTACATCTGTCATGAACGAAAACAGAAGGCTGTGGATACAAATCTTTGAAGTGAACTTTGAAGTTTTACATGTAAACAAACAAAGAGAGATAGGCTATTTCAAGCTATATGTTGATTTTATAATAACAATCGGATTACACTAAACACACGATTTGTGTGTGGTCTGTAGGCACTAGAAAGTTATTGCTCACAGTTACTGATTTATGGTTTGTTATGTAGGAACAACTCGTAGACCTAGGACTAGGGCATAACTTGTCCTGTCAACATGCGATTTAAAACTACTGTTTCAAAAGAACCTGCCCACAAAGAATTTGTCTGTTGTGTGGGTTGGAACAATACTGAAGATGTTTACTCTTGTGGGTAAGTTACTAATTACCAGCAGGTTGGTTTTTATTCCTAACCTATAAAAGATAGTTTGACATACCGATATCATTGATAAAGTAGTGTCTAGATAGGCAACGCTGTATGCCAGAGCCTAGATGCTCACCAACAATGAAAAAGTTGGCTTGACCACAGCGTGCCTAAGAGTATTCACTCGCAACAGTGCTCTAGCAAATGGTATTTTGTTTGTGATCACAGCGCTCCTAGCAGGATTACCAGACGTAACACTACCAGCGTCTATAGACTGTTTAACCAGGGCGCTGCCACTCTATCTCGTAGGATACTTCTTTACGCAATGCCGGTATCCCACAAACATTCCTGCCACAAACAACGAATCATGCCAACAGCAATCAGAACTACAGTAGTACTTACAGCACGCCAGCGTAGTGGTTGCGCCATGTGGTTCTCCGTCCGCCCTCCGTGGTTCAAATCTTATTGTTGGCTCCGTTTTTACAAATTGATTTGAGTTTATGTGAGTTATGATTATAGTTCATTAGATTCGAGTTTATGTTAATTACTTCACTGCAATTTATCGGAATTCATTGGTACGGTCGTGGGTCGGGTTATGAGAAGAGAATAGACACTTTGTAAAGTTGGTCAGGCTTTAGATAGAAAAATTGATTCAGAAAGCAAAATTATGCCAACCTCAAATTGAGTGGCTCAACTTGTTGGCCATCTGAGAACCCGTGTCCGGAAACAAGACCTGTATTCACGTTGAAAGAGACGTGACTGTATTGCTTGCTGTTCCAGGGATGACCACGTTCTGATGAAATGGAACCTCGTGACCAAGGAGTCGGTGAAGGTCGCGGACTTGTCACCTGACTTGTTCCCCACGGATTTCCACTGGTTTCCGAAAGGACAGACTTTGAACAGGAAGCAAGGCTTGGACTTGATTCTAATCACGTCTGCTGATGGTAATTATTACATAACTAGGAAACTGTATAGGCCTAATATCTATGACTAACAATAACGTAACGGGATAAGCAACATGGCGCTTTCCTCTCGCACCATGCGTATATCAAAGAGATGCCGCCTCACAAATGTTATATGATGATTTGCTGGTATTGTTGTATGTTGATCTATACAAGTAATAGATGTAATGCAATCTGTGAATCCAGCTCTTCCCAACTGCATCAAGCAATATTGGGATGAATTTCATCTGAATTGCCCAATTTGAATTTAAAATACGTCTGTAAAAGCATTTAGTCCCCTAGTCAAGAGCCCTACAGTTATATTTTTCATTTGATAACTGGATAATTACTCATCATCTACGAGAAAGGTCAGAAACAATGCAAGTATACAACTATGTACTATACACTGAAATACGAGCCTAATACGTACGATCTGATTTGAAATTGCGAATCTCAGAAATGTACACGAAAGCGCGCTGATTCCATCATGGTGAAAACGGTCTAATGTTGAAAGGATAGGACTTATGCTGTGCTGCTTATCCCGTTACGTTATTGATAGTCATATATAATGTGGGCTATACGATGAGCAATGTAGGCCGATATGAGATGTAATGGAATGCTAAACACCACCTTGATTCGGAAACTACTATGCCTATGCCACTGCCTGCCTGTTTCATCGTCTGCCTAATTTGATTGTTTTTTTATTCAATGGATTTCACTTGTTGCTCTTCTCAATAGGTTTGAAGCATTTAATAAGATTTGTCTACCTGAACACATTTCCATAGCTTCATTTGAAACGGTTGTTCCCATTGATCTAAAACTTTTGAATAATGTGTGACACGTCATTCTTGTGCTTGAATTCACTGTACATTGAAACCTCTATCCATCATGTTTCAAGGGACCAGGAAAATAAAACCATCCATCCAAGAAAATTCAACATTGATGATATATGGGGTGGGGTGAGACAAAATGACCGATACAAGCAGGAAAACGATGCATGGAGGTCTCACTGTATTCACTTTGTGCTCTAATACAAGTATTTTTGCTTCCCTGTGTTTTTGCGTGAAAAATTTAAAAAGAATTCACTTGAAACGGAAAGTTGGACACATAGTGGGTACAAAGAAGAAAATAGTGTAATTCATACCGCGGTGAAAGTACATTTCAGGTTTTGCAGTACAGTATAGCTGGTTGCACCGCTGTGGCCTGTCCAATGTCGGTACAATAGCTGTAATACTTGTTACAGCTCGGTGCCACATACTGGAAAACATGTGTTATTAGTTGGGCTACTTTTATTCTACGGTACCATTTTTATGTATGGAAACATACCTAATTTGCAAAGTTACGTTCATTCTCGTGCTTTATGCCACAAGCAACATGCTTTGAGCAACCGGCAACGTGCGCTGACCAATCAGAGAGCGAGCATGAACACTTGCTACATGCGCCAAGACATGGGCTATATTTACCTTCTCTAGAGGCAAGGTGCGCTGAGACCCACTTTGCAACGAGAATTTCTGTCTACTTGTCTGAACTGTCAGAACCAACTTGTCGACTGATATTCATGAACCAGTCTGCACGAGATATTATATCAGTTTTTGGCTCTCTTATTGGGGTAATTAATGGTCCAATAGTATTAACCTTTTCACGGTTTCGCACGTAAGCCTGCTGTTTTACAACGTCGCCCACCACAGGTTATGCACCACAATGAGCTGAAATTAGACATTTTTACCGACCGAGTAATGCTTCAAAGTTCATCTATTTTTCGATAGATGTCGTTAGTAGTTTGTTACCGATGATTTCAGTCGATGCGTTCTCAAATCCATCAAATAATAATCTAAAAGGAAGAGATTCAACAAGGCTGTATTTGTTGTCAAGGTTCTAAACAATAATGCGTCGTCCAGTTGTGTATTATTGGCTAGCCTGGTGGGTTTCTTATTGAAAATCTTACAAACTGTGAAAACTGGGTTAAGAAGCTCACATAGTTTGATTGGATACATGTGATGCAAGTTTGAAGAATTGTCCGTGGTAACATGACCACAATTTGAAGTGTAACCACGACGTTGTCACGGCGCTCAACAGTAAACGTGTTCGTGTGCCGAGCGCATGTTGCCGGCTGCTCAAAGCATGCTGCTCGTGGCACAAAGCATGTTGCTCGTGGCACAAAGCATGCTGCTCGTGGCACAAAGCATGCTGCTCGTGGCACAAAGCATGTTGCTCGTGGCACAAAGCATGTTGCTCGTGGCACAAAGCATGTTGCTCGTGGCACAAAGCATGCTGCTCGTAGCACAAAGCATGTTGCTCGTAGCACAAAGCATGTTGCTCGTGGCACAAAGCATGTTGCTCGTGGCACAAAGCATGTTGCCGGCTGCTCAAAGCATGTTGCTCGTGGCACAAAGCATGTTGCCGGCTGCTCAAAGCATGTTGCTCATGGCACAAAGCATGTTGCCGGCTGCTCAAAGCATGTTGCTCGTGGCACAAAGCATGCTGCTCGTAGCACAAAGCATGCTGCTCGTAGCACAAAGCATGTTGCTCGTAGCACAAAGCATGTTGCTCGTAGCACAAAGCATGCTGCTCGTAGCACAAAGCATGTTGCTCGTAGCACAAAGCATGTTGCTCGTGGCACAAAGCATGTTGCCGGCTGCTCAAAGCATGTTGCTCGTGGCACAAAGCATGTTGCTCGTGGCACAAAGCATGTTGCCGGCTGCTCAAAGCATGTTGCTCGTGGCACAAAGCATGTTGCCGGCTGCTCAAAGCATGTTGCTCGTGGCACAAAGCATGTTGCCGGCTGCTCAAAGCATGCTGCTCGTAGCACAAAGCATGCTGCTCGTAGCACAAAGCATGCTGCTCGTAGCACAAAGCATGCTGCTCGTAGCACAAAGCATGTTGCTCGTGGCACAAAGCATGCTGCTCGTGGCACAAAGCATGCTGCTCGTAGCACGAAGCATGTTGCTCTTAGCACAAAGTATGTTGCTCGTAGCACAAAGTATGTTGCCGGCTGCTCAAAGCATGCTGCTCGTAGCACAAAGCATGTTGCTCGTAGCACAAAGTATGTTGCCGGCTGCTCAAAGCATGCTGCTCGTAGCACAAAGCATGTTGCTCGTAGCACAAAGCATGTTGCCGGCTGCTCAAAGCATGCTGCTCGTGGCACAAAGCATGCTGCTCGTAGCACAAAGCATGCTGCTCGTAGCACAAAGCATGCTGCTCGTAGCACGAAGCATGTTGCTCTTAGCACAAAGTATGTTGCTCGTAGCACAAAGTATGTTGCCGGCTGCTCAAAGCATGTTGCTCTTAGCACAAAGTATGTTGCTCGTAGCACAAAGTATGTTGCCGGCTGCTCAAAGCATGTTGCTCGTAGCACAAAGCATGTTGCTCGTAGCACAAAGCATGTTGCCGGCTGCTCAAAGCATGCTGCTCGTGGCACAAAGCATGCTGCTCGTAGCACAAAGCAGAAGAGTAAACGTACCTTCATCTTTCACAGTGACGTGAACATGAAAGCATGGAATTAGGTAGTTTTCATGTTCACGTTATTATTAGTTGTGGTTGTGAATAGACCGAGGACATCCCATAAGATGGCCATTTCTCGCATATAGCGTTAGGATAGCGTTGCATTGTGAATGGAGCTTCACGTCCAGCAACGATAGAGATCCTCTAGAGAGTGCAGAGGTGAGTATCTATCCATCTCGCTTGTAGCTCGTGTAGAAGCAGAAGAGTTAACGTATCTCAATGTTGATTGCAGGGAGGTTCCACTTTGTGAACAAGAATGGGCGCGTAGAGAAGAGCGTGGAGGCTCACAAGGGCGCGACCTTGGCGGGCTGCTGGAGCTACGACGGAGCCGGCCTTCTCACCGGTGAGTCATCAATCTAACCACTTGACAGCCAGCTAACGACCTCTCGGGCCGGGCGACTTCCCGCCTTCATCGCACAGATACTTGTGATTAGATAGCCTTTCATAACATCTACAGCAGAAACAAATGGTTATACAGTCGAGCCCGCATATAAAGAATTTCAAGGGGAATAAAAATCTGTTCATAAAAACAGAATTTCGTTATAGAGATTTATTGCTCTTTTTCATAACAGCACTTGAATTTTAGAGATTTATAAAGATAGGCCTACATTTACGACTTAGGCCCTAGTAAAGTACTGTATTAGGTGACATATTATCATCGCATCGTATCATCACTTAGTATGTTTGTAGAAAGTAATAGAAAACAACAATGTCCTTTCATAAAGAACTCATCATCTGCTATCACATGACACCACAACTCCCCACTTCTCGTGTTTTATTTCCTAGGTTACAGGACACTATCACGAATGGAAATGAAGGAATGTAAACAAATAGATAAACAAAGTCATTAAAGATGTCACCATCACGTTATTATTTAGCGCGCGTTGAGCGAATGTTTGGATATGGGCCGTTCCACTGTGCGTGGGACGGGGAGGGAGGGGAGTGCAGCAAGAGTTATGACCACGTGCTGTACGCGTCACCAGCTGCTACGATGTAGCCTACAGTCCGTTCAAAATAAATGTAACCTGAAAATAAATTCACGCAAAATGCTCCGATTTTCGAATATTTTGTTGGAAATAGCTGAAAATAATGAGCAAAATATGCTGTAAAGGGACAAAAAATTCGTAATAACCGAATATAAATCACTTCGTTATAGGTCTTAATTCAACATTGTAAGGATAGGAGATTTGAAGGGGAATGGTAATTAATTCGTAAAAAACTAAATTTCGTTAAAACCGAGTTTGTTATATGTGGGCTCTGCTGTACTTCTTGCTTGAATGCTATTTGGAATGCGTCTATGCCTCCACGGCGGCACCGGCCGTGGAGGCATAGCAAGTCCACGGCCATCAAGAGGTCAACCAGGCAAATGCAACACGCTTGTCGTAAGATGAGTCAGATATCTGTTTGAAATACACTCGAAAGCTGTATTACAGATTTGTACTTGTATGAATTATACTTGAAAACTCTACACACCTTGACTGAGAAGCTATCAAAGTCGAGAGGCTCGGGAATCACGTCATCGTGAATCTGAATACCGGTACATTAAATGAATAATGTTTATAGATATTTGATGAAGAAAATGAATTTAACAAATGATTTTTTTGAAACAGCTGGTCCAACTCCGAGGAAAATGTGTGATAATGTGTATCCATAGAGTTGTATTGTTATGGAGGTCCAACTCAGCGACGAGTCATGTCCTTCCGGTTACTTCCAAACGGCGGCCATGTTCTTAATTCAACTGCCAGTTGGAGCTACTCTCACACTGGTAATTCAGCAAGGCCTTCTTTATCATTACATATCAGGTAATGATATAGAAGGCCTTGAGTAATGATATAGAAGGCCGTGATTTCAGTTACTGAGTACAGATACAATGTCTGTAGGCCCACACCTGACAACAATCAGTTTGAACAGTGAACATGGCCGCCGTTACCCACTATTTAAAGGCCATATTACACGGGGAATGAATAGCCCGAATGGGTTGGTTGCAATTGATGACAGATGACTCACCTCCATTCGGCTGTTTGAATAGAGTTCAATTGACGCAATTGGAAATAGTTCTATATTCTCGGGTTGCATTCACTGAATAGAGCCCACGTGATCCGATTCATCCAATAGGTAACCAAATAGCGAACAGCTGATCTCAATGTCAAAACATTGACGTTTGTCAAATTACATCAACAGTCAATATTGTCATGAGTGACGTGTGAAGTTGAAAATTTCTTTTATTTTGCAGTTTGTGATCGAAATTATTCATGATAATAAAATATAAAAATTAATTCTTGACAATTTTGTTCAAACAATTCAAACAATTCTCAACTTTTTGTAAATCGTGACAAGCAGGCCGTGCCTCAAGGAGGCTGTGAACCATTCAACCAGCCCGGCCATTTGATTGTGTGAAATAGGTCATTCGACTGTTTGGAGTGACCTTGAGGAACCGAATGATTGCATTCAATTGCAACCATTCCCCGTGTAATACAGGCTTAACCCCTTGAATATCTTTGACGAGTGTCGTCCGCGAGATGCGACTTAGCATTCACGACCGACGACGTGTGAGGTCCGCTAATTACCGCGCGTCATGTTTAAATCCATATCTCCCAAAGTTACCGTCAAAGATAGCTCTTGTAGTGAACTGTTGAACTAATTACAGACTATGTCGATAAAGGTAGTAACTCTTTGAGTAAATGATGTTTACTGACGCATCAAACTGACCTTGCAGCTGTCATTAGCAACAATGGCTATCAGAAACCAGCAAACAACAGTGAAACTGTTATAAATGCAGTATTTGACAGCGATTGTGATGATGAAAATGATGATTCTAGTTCACAGTCAGAATATGATAATGATAACAGTCTTTCAAGCGATTCAAGTAGGCCTAGATCCTGTGTCAAATGTCAGGCTTTTTCATGATTTTTAATTACTATTAGAATGGTGAAAGTAGGTTCAGTGAATTCGGTAAGCAAGGGGTTAGGGTGATCAAGTGGGTTGAGCTTTTAACACGGAGCTATCCCTCCATAACAATACCACTCCATGGTGTATCTTCTATGTGTTGACATTCAGTGAAGATTTGAATCTTTTCGAGGAGATGTTTTGCGCTGTCGAGAAGACTGTTGGCAGCCGTGATTATTGTTGTTGTTGTTGTTGCAGCGGGTGAAGACGGCCAGGTGGAGGTCTGGTCCCGCAGCGGGATGCTCAGGTCCACGGTGGTCCAGACGGGACAGCCGGTCTACAGCGCCGTCTGGGGACCCGACTCGAACCAGGTGCTCTACGCGCTCGGAAACACCCTCGTCATCAAGCCCCTCGCACCCAACACCAAACCCACCAGAGTAAGTTCACGGTTACTTGCAACTTTGTTCCATGTCGGTACAGTAATCCAAACTCAGTTGATCCAAACTCGGTTGATCCAAAATTTGACATATTTCGAACCTAAAATCTAGGGGTGTGCGAATCCATGTTTTTCGAATCGAATCCGAATCCACTTTCAGATTCGGACTCGGTCTAACATAAAAGATTCGAAAATTTTGAATCTTGGCGCCAAAAACGTGGCGACATTGCATTGTCAAATTTCTAGATCGCGTGAGCAAGTGCGATGCGCACTAGCATACGAGTGGGTGGGATCGTCATATATGGCCGGCTTCGATTGGCGCTCGGCCGTCTCGAGTCGGACGAACGAAAGTCTCGTCAAAAACCTTAGTATCTAACTTCGTGAACGACGTTAGATACTAAGATATTTGGTCTCGTCCTTGTCAAGGTTAGACCACACACGTCACGATCACGCAGTATAAGTAGAATGACAGATGCCATGCAGCAAACAGCTACGATGTTTATAACTGCGCGTTAAATAAAAATGATGGAAATTGAGAAAATGATGCTTCTTCATGATAAAACGTTTATTCAACGTGTTTTCAGTGGAATACCTCGCGGTTTCTAGTCATTATGAGAATGCTGAGATGGAATTTTCACTTCCTGGAGCAAGTGTAACTTGATCAGCAGTGTCGTTTGTCCCATTATCACGCTTCACAATGCATGTTAAAAAGATTTGGGTTCGGATTCGGTATTTTTTATGAAGATTGGGTTCGGATTCGGTTCGAAATAAAAAACATGGATTCGCACACCGCTACTAAAATCGGTACGTGGCTGAATGCATGAGCATTTCAATGTCAATCAATATGGTTAATCCGAATTTCAGCTGAACTGTAATCCAAACTGATATTTCGACCCTTCAATAGACCATTTTCATTATTCGATGCGCAGGCGCGTCCCGCCTCCTAGCAGCCGAGATCACTGGTATTGCATTCTGGGAGTTTTAGTACTGTTCAAAAAGTCGGCCCTCTTATACACAGAGTTAAAGGCAAAACATCAAGATATATAACTTGCATTATCTCTCATCTTACTCACTCTGACAGTGTGTAAATCTCTCAGTATATAGTAAACATATAAATGATGAAACAATCATCATATTATAACTTGATACGTTCACTGTAACGCACAATAATATGAATCAAACGTGCTAAATAGCATTGGCAGCATAGGACTTTCGAGCTCGGGTGATAACATCCCGTTCTAGTTCAAACGATCGCCGCTAGATGGCTCATTCTGTTCGAAAATGGTCAATTGCTTCAGCACTGTTTTCAGATTGGATCGTTTGAAATAATTCAAGTGAATTCCTTGAGTGGATAATTATTTTCCCAGTTTCCATACTTTCTATTTGACGCGTAATAATAGGCCGACGCACGTTGAGCTTTGTGTATGTCATCCGACCGCGTGGTCTGACCTTGAACGCACTACGCTGGGCTCGGAACGTTTGTTCGTCACACCATCGACTCGCGACGGCCGAGCGCCGATAGAAGCGGGTGATATGACGATCGCGCGTCGTCGGCTAGCCGAGTAAACACGATCAGTCTATTACGTTGTCTCGGCCGGTCGCATAGCTCTCTCTCGTGCGCAGTATGAAACTGACTACGTTCTGAGGGGGAGGAGAGTTCTTTGGTCAATCTGAATTTTTGTAAAGCAAAATTATTTCTTTGGGGTCCCTTACATGGTTTACCAAGGGTTCACTGTACATGTGGCACAGTGTCAGTTGGTGGTTGTAGTCAGTCATGGGTGATAACTACGTTTTAGTTGAGGTCATTGTACTGGTAAACATGTTCACAAGCCTGAGTACTATATTCTAGGGGTGTGCAAATCCTTGTTTTTTATTTCGAATCGAATCCGAACCGAATCTTAATAGAAAATACCGAATCCGAACCCGAATCTTTTTAACATGCATTGTGAAGCGTGATAATGGGACAAACGACACTGCTGATCAAGTTACACTTGATCCAGGAAGTGAAAATCCTATCTCAGCATTCTCATAATGGCTAGAAACTGCGAGGTATTCCACTGAAAACACGTTTAATAAATATTTTATCATGAAGAAGCATCATTTTCTCAATTTCCATCAATTTTATTCAACGCGCAGTTGTCAACATCGTAGCTGTTTGCTGCATGGCATCTGTCATCCAACTACTGCGTGGTCGTGATGTGTGTGGTCTGACCTTGACAAGGACGAGACCAAAGATCTTAGTATCTAACTTCGTTACCGACGTTAGATACTAAGGTCTTTGACGAGGCTTTTGTTCGTCCAACTCGAGACGGCCGAGCGCCAATCGAAGCCGGCCATATATGACGACCCCACCCACTCGTAGACTAGTGCGCATCGCACTTGCTAACGCGATCTAGAAAGTTGACAATGCAATGTTGCCACGTTTTTGGCGCCAAGATTCGAAATTTTCGAATCTTCTATGTTGGACCGAATCCGAATCTGAAAGTGGATTCGGATTCGGATTCGATTCGAAAAACATGGATTCGCACACCCCTACTATATTCACACGCATACAAGACGCACCACTACTTGTCAGGTTCTGTTTCTGGAAACCTTTTCTTTTACCCATATAAGACGCAGAATCATATTGCACACTGACGGCCGGAAGTCCTGAATAGCAATCAGTGACCTTGTCTAAGAAACAGCAGCCATGTGGCTTACACAGGGAGAGAGAGAGAGACGGAGAGAGGAAAGGTTGTACCAAACGTGCAACAAATTGGCATTGACGACCGTCCGTGCATCAAATCTTTTTTTTTTTTTAATAACATCGAAACTTGATACAAAATCATCGTTCCTCAATCAAGGCTGTGGATGAAAGATACATTTCTAAACATTTCATTTCGATTGTTTATCTACATTTTGAAGATACATGAAAGATCATTTGGACGGGGCACCACAAGGGCGATCTTACCACCCCATTTTTAATGTTTATAACCAATGAACTTCAACACCAGGACTGTGCTGTCTGTGACCATAAATATCCGCCGTGGATAAAAGTCTTTCAGTTTCAGAAAGTCCGGAACACATTATAAGTAAAAACCGTTCCTGTGATATATATCCGCACATTGCCAGCATTGGTATTAAGAGTAAACAAAACACGAATGTTGATATCTTCCACTTTGAAATAAGTCTCTCGCGCAATGATCACTTCTTTCCATTAACAGACAGCAGATGTAAAGTTCATCATTAATACAAAATAGAAAAATACGAGTGATATGCCTAAACTGTTATAATTAGGCCTATCACTCTACTAATTAAAGGTCGTGGCCAAATTGGTACCTCATCCAAGCATTTGCTTCGAGGACTGTGGGAAATCACGAAAAACCAAGTCAGGATGGAAACCTCAATCTGACAACCATCTTGACAATCATCAAATCTGACGACGATTGCGAGTTTGCCCTATGCTTTAGCATTGGACGACCAGCAGTGTCTCACAGGAACTTTTTTCATCGCAAAATGTGACGTTTATTTCTCACTTACTTTCATGAGACGCATGTGACTTTTTGATGACTCAAAAATGAAAAAAATGCGTCTTATATGCACTCAAAATTTAAGTACAGTAATTAGTAAGTATCCGATGGTAGTGGCGATACCTGTTGATGCTTGGCTGATGATAGATGAATGAGGAATGTCACATTCATTGTAAAACATGGTAGGCCTGTACAATTTGAAGGAAAGTTTTTATACACGTAAAAGCAAAAAAAAAGCGAAAAAAAAGTAAAAAGCAGGCAGAAAGGTGGTTACCCAAAGAGCGTCGGAGATCAACTGCATCCTTGTTGGGAGCTCACTCAGAAACCTACACAGACAACACTGTCAAAGTCTTGGTTAAATAACTAAACATTACAACAATGCATAAAATATAAGTAAAAACTTCCAACAGTAATTAAAACCAAGGAAAAATGTATGACCAAATTGAATATTCATTGAAAGTGACTACTGATCAGCAGGATGAATAAACCTGGAATGGCAGGTAAAGTGAAAATAAGATTTGACAACAAGTGTAGAGAGGAAGGCAGTGAAATTGAAGATGTGGGAAAAGAAACGAGATTCGAACCGAGTCAGATCTTTTGTGGAAGAGTCCGTGACAAGAAGAAAAGAACAAGAATAGGGTAGGACGTGCAGGATGGTCGTGGATTGGGGTCATCGTATGACGATTGTCTGTCGCAGCTGTCGGAGCTGTCGGAGTGGTCTGATATGCATTGTTGTTGTTGTTGTTTGTTGCCAGTGGAAAGCTCACGATGGCTTGATCCTGAAGGTCGCGTGGAATCCGAGCAACAACATGATTCTGTCCGGCGGAGAAGATTGCCGCTACAAGGTAAGACTACTTGTAACTTGTCTGCAACTTGTTCTGTAACAAGATGCATCGAGGGTTGCGTCGGTTTGCCGCCGGGAGATGGTGGCTTCACTCATCCGAAAACACGTTCCATTTCCTGAGTACCATTGATCGCTGCTCTAACTAGTGTTTTTTTTGTAGAAACGGCTGACAGGCTGACTAACTTGATGAAAGCTGTTATTAGCTGAGTCAACGTGAACAGGAAGTCGGTTCCTTTCATCACTACTTATCTATACGCACGATCGATAGTTCTTAAGATGTGGCCCGTGAATTGGAACATATTCTCAACATGGGTTGGATAGGAAGTGAGCACAGGCAAACCAACGCAACCCTCAGTGCATCTTGTTCCGTAACTTGTTGTATTGCTCAACCCAAACCCTCCACTTCCATTGCAACTCGTCATTTGTTGTATTATCAGGCGTCAGGCCCAAGGTCATTAGTATACTGCTAGGCTCGTATTCTGAATCTTGTGACGTCACATGTTGACTGCTGAAGAGGCACGGACGTGTGATGCCGTTCGGGCGCCACCCACACTCACCTGTGGGACTGACGGTATGCCGGGATGGCTCTTTCAGGAGACTGGGTTTCCTAAATCTTACACCAGTTGTGAAATGAAGAGAAACATGTTACTGTCACCCCCGCACGACACGGTCGGAACTTTGCCTGGGCAGTCAGCCCTTCGTACTACCGATAACCACTCGTGATTCTTTTTCCCCACGTAAAACAGGAATACACCAAACTAATATCACGCCGTGATATAATATTCATCTCGACTCAACTCGATACTTTTACAGCCCTACTATTTACTACTTCTATTGAGTGAGATGAGCAACTTGAAGTGCCACTTTTCCCCCTCTTTTGTGCCACTTTTCCCCCTCTTTTGTGCCACTTTTCCCCCTCTTTTGTGCCACTTTTTCCCCTCTTTTGTGCCACTTTCCCCCCTCTTTTGTGACACTTTCCCCCCTTTTTTGTGCCACTTTCCCCCCTTTTTTGTGTGCCACTTTTCCCCCTATTATGTGCCACTTTTCCCCCTCTTTTGTGCCACTTTTCCCCCTCTTATCTGCCACTTTTCCCCCTCTTATGTGCCACTTTTTCCCCTCTTTTGTGCCACTTTCCCCCCTCTTTTGTGCCACTTTCCCCCCTTTTTTGTGCCACTTTCCCCCCTCTTATGTGCCACTTTTTCCCCTCTTTTGTGCCACTTTTCCCCCTCTTATGTGCCACTTTTTCCCCTCTTTTGTGCCACTTTTCCCCCTCTTATGTGCCACTTTTTCCCCTCTTTTGTGCCACTTTTCCCACTCTTATGTGCCAATTTTTCCTCTCTTTTGTGCCACTCTTGCCACTAGATCTGAGGTTCTGGGCAGATGAAAAGGCTGTACCACTGAGCAAATAAATCTCGTTACGAGATCGAGCGTCAGAGCCGTGGTTGAACAGTCTACATACCCTGGTAGTGTTACGCCTGGTGATCCTGCTGGGAGCGCTGGAATCAGACGACTGTACTGACCTTGAGATGTGTTTGTCTGTAGATCTGGGACGCGTACGGGCGCCAACTGTACTGCAGCCCGCCGCACGACTACCCCATCACGGCGCTGTCGTGGGCACCGGCCGGCGACTTGTTTGCCGTGGGCTCGTTCAACACTCTCAGGCTGTGCGACAAGGCAGGGGTGAGTGTTGCCGTGCCGGACCTACGTACCCTTCTGTTGGCTGAGCATTCCATTCCCATTTCATTCATATCGGGTTCAACGACACACTCTACTGACTGGGATTATAGCTATCTACGATGGATACGCGACTGCGTTCAAGGTTACTTGGGAACTGTGTAAGAAAGGAATACCGCGTATCGAATCACGGTCGACCTATCGCATTAAAATAGAAATCGAAGAGCGCGGTAGAGGCACTCATAGACGAGCGATGGCTGTCACTGTCAAAATTGCGATCTTTTGAAAGAGAGAAATAATCAGAAGAAAGTTATATCAACGCATAAAAAGTACATAGTACTGTTTTATGTTGCATTACATGTCCAACGATGAGTGTCATATAAGTGGTTCTTACGCTATCCATGTATAAAACGAAAAACAACCAGTAGCTGACACAGTTTTTGTTTGTTTGGAGCACATGGCCTAGGCATAACCACGCAGCTTTTAAACTGTACATAGTTGTGGAAAATAACTCATTGCATGCTAAAAACATGATAGTGCTCACCAGTGAACATGGGAGAAAACAATAATCTCGTTCATAATATAACTCGGATTTTGGATTAATATGAAAACGAATTATGAAGTACATTAAAAAACCCTTCGATCCCAGCTGTGTTTGTCTTCCATCTTGATTCCATGTAAGTACCTTGCAGTGCCGCGGCGAGGCACCACCAATATCTCTTACACTGTTCCAAAAATCGCTCTGTATTAGAACTAACGTGAGTGACGTCACAGTTGCGTATCCATTGTAGATAGCTATAATCCTAGCTACTGATGACTGATCTCTTGGCGTCAGTGAATGATGTATGAGGTGATGAGATGATGCTGGGGCGTGCACTCCATGAGAGCAAGGGAAGCAATGCTTCCTTGCTTTGTTGCTTGCTGTAAATTAATGTTTTAAATACATACCTTGAATTCTTATCAGAAGAAAATGATAAATTATTGAAGTAATAATTTACGTCATATTCAATTTATCCCAATAAGCAAGTTAATTATGTCCTCTCTATAGCTACTGATTTGGTGAATATGTCATGCATGAACTGTATATAGACACCATCGCAGCGGTGACTCAAGTGAGAGAGAGTGAGAAAGAGAGAGAGAGAGAGAGAGAGAGAGAGAGAGAGAGAGAGAGAGAGAGAGAGAGAGAGAGAGAGAGAGAGAGAGAGAGAGAGAGAGAGAGAGAGAGAGAGAGAGAGGGAGAAGCTGGCTGCTCAAGCTACGATGGAAGGCTTCCGCGGGGTATGCGCAGGAGACGTAGATGAGCAGCAGTCTTATATATATAACAATATAATATATATAATAAATTATAATTTAATCATATTATTATGATGTTATTATATTATGCACAATAATTTGGCGCGATGATTTGGCTTTGATAATAGGGGGGAGTGGCGCAAAATGGCGGTGACGTCAAAAAAGCAACATGTCAAGCGTCAATTGTGAACGGTAACAAACGGAGAGCAATTGCATTCGCGTCAGTGCGTTTGCGTCGGTGCGTTCGCGTCGGTGCGTTTACGTCGGTGCGTTCGCGTTGTTGCGTTTGCGTTGTTGCGTTCGCGTCGGTGCGTTTGCGTTATGCGTTCGCGTCAATTGTGCATGAACCTTAAGGGTTCATAAAATCGGCTCCAAGTTTTGGATGCTATTAGCGACTCATCCGCTGACTGGTGTATCTCCAGCGCTGTACGGACAAGTGTTGTGTGTGTGTGTGTGACGTGTGTCTGTGTGTGTTTCAGTGGTCCCACTCGCTGGCCAAGCCCAACACGGGCAGTCTGTTCTCCATCGCATGGTCCAGCGACGGTACGCAGGTGGCCGGCGCATGCTGCTGACTGGTGCATCTCCAGCGCTGTACGGAGGAGTGTTGTGTGTGTGTGTGTGACGTGTGTCTGTGTGTTTCAGTGGTCCCACTCGCTAGCCAAGCCCAACACGGGCAGCCTGTTCTCCATCGCATGGTCCAGCGACGGTACGCAGGTGGCCGGCGCATGCTGCTGACTGGTGCATCTCCAGCGCTGTACGGAGGAGTGTTGTGTGTGTGTGTGTGACGTGTGTGTGTGTGTGTTTCAGTGGTCCCACTCGCTAGCCAAGCCCAACACGGGCAGTCTGTTCTCCATCGCATGGTCCAGCGACGGTACGCAGGTGGCCGGCGCATGCTGCTGACTGGTGCATCTCCAGCGCTGTACGGAGGAGTGTTGTGTGTGTGTGTGTGACGTGTGTGTGTGTGTGTTTCAGTGGTCCCACTCGCTAGCCAAGCCCAACACGGGCAGCCTGTTCTCCATCGCATGGTCCAGCGACGGTACGCAGGTGGCCGGCGCATGCTGCTGACTGGTGCATCTCCAGCGCTGTACGGAGGAGTGTTGTGTGTGTGTGTGTGACGTGTGTCTGTGTGTGTTTCAGTGGTCCCACTCGCTAGCCAAGCCCAACACGGGCAGTCTGTTCTCCATCGCATGGTCCAGCGACGGTACGCAGGTGGCCGGCGCATGCTGCTGACTGGTGCATCTCCAGCGCTGTACGGAGGAGTGTTGTGTGTGTGTGTGTGACGTGTGTGTGTGTGTGTTTCAGTGGTCCCACTCGCTAGCCAAGCCCAACACGGGCAGCCTGTTCTCCATCGCATGGTCCAGCGACGGTACGCAGGTGGCCGGCGCATGCTGCTGACTGGTGCATCTCCAGCGCTGTACGGAGGAGTGTTGTGTGTGTGTGTGTGACGTGTGTCTGTGTGTGTTTCAGTGGTCCCACTCGCTAGCCAAGCCCAACACGGGCAGTCTGTTCTCCATCGCATGGTCCAGCGACGGTACGCAGGTGGCCGGCGCATGCTGCTGACTGGTGCATCTCCAGCGCTGTACGGACAAGTGTTGTGTGTGTGTGTGTGACGTGTGTGTGTGTGTGTTTCAGTGGTCCCACTCGCTAGCCAAGCCCAACACGGGCAGCCTGTTCTCCATCGCATGGTCCAGCGACGGTACGCAGGTGGCCGGCGCATGCTGCTGACTGGTGCATCTCCAGCGCTGTACGGAGGAGTGTTGTGTGTGTGTGTGTGACGTGTGTGTGTGTGTGTTTCAGTGGTCCCACTCGCTAGCCAAGCCCAACACGGGCAGTCTGTTCTCCATCGCATGGTCCAGCGACGGTACGCAGGTGGCCGGCGCATGCTGCTGACTGGTGCATCTCCAGCGCTGTACGGAGGAGTGTTGTGTGTGTGTGTGTGACGTGTGTGTGTGTGTGTTTCAGTGGTCCCACTCGCTAGCCAAGCCCAACACGGGCAGTCTGTTCTCCATCGCATGGTCCAGCGACGGTACGCAGGTGGCCGGCGCATGCTGCTGACTGGTGCATCTCCAGCGCTGTACGGAGGAGTGTTGTGTGTGTGTGTGTGACGTGTGTGTGTGTGTGTTTCAGTGGTCCCACTCGCTAGCCAAGCCCAACACGGGCAGTCTGTTCTCCATCGCATGGTCCAGCGACGGTACGCAGGTGGCCGGCGCATGCTGCTGACTGGTGCATCTCCAGCGCTGTACGGAGGAGTGTTGTGTGTGTGTGTGTGACGTGTGTGTGTGTGTGTTTCAGTGGTCCCACTCGCTAGCCAAGCCCAACACGGGCAGCCTGTTCTCCATCGCATGGTCCAGCGACGGTACGCAGGTGGCCGGCGCATGCTGCTGACTGGTGCATCTCCAGCGCTGTACGGAGGAGTGTTGTGTGTGTGTGTGTGACGTGTGTGTGTGTGTGTTTCAGTGGTCCCACTCGCTAGCCAAGCCCAACACGGGCAGTCTGTTCTCCATCGCATGGTCCAGCGACGGTACGCAGGTGGCCGGCGCATGCTGCTGACTGGTGCATCTCCAGCGCTGTACGGAGGAGTGTTGTGTGTGTGTGTGTGACGTGTGTGTGTGTGTGTTTCAGTGGTCCCACTCGCTAGCCAAGCCCAACACGGGCAGCCTGTTCTCCATCGCATGGTCCAGCGACGGTACGCAGGTGGCCGGCGCATGCTGCTGACTGGTGCATCTCCAGCGCTGTACGGAGGAGTGTTGTGTGTGTGTGTGTGACGTGTGTGTGTGTGTGTTTCAGTGGTCCCACTCGCTAGCCAAGCCCAACACGGGCAGCCTGTTCTCCATCGCATGGTCCAGCGACGGTACGCAGGTGGCCGGCGCATGCTGCTGACTGGTGCATCTCCAGCGCTGTACGGAGGAGTGTTGTGTGTGTGTGTGTGACGTGTGTCTGTGTGTTTCAGTGGTCCCACTCGCTAGCCAAGCCCAACACGGGCAGCCTGTTCTCCATCGCATGGTCCAGCGACGGTACGCAGGTGGCCGGCGCATGCTGCTGACTGGTGCATCTCCAGCGCTGTACGGAGGAGTGTTGTGTGTGTGTGTGTGACGTGTGTGTGTGTGTGTTTCAGTGGTCCCACTCGCTAGCCAAGCCCAACACGGGCAGTCTGTTCTCCATCGCATGGTCCAGCGACGGTACGCAGGTGGCCGGCGCATGCTGCTGACTGGTGCATCTCCAGCGCTGTACGGAGGAGTGTTGTGTGTGTGTGTGTGACGTGTGTGTGTGTGTGTTTCAGTGGTCCCACTCGCTAGCCAAGCCCAACACGGGCAGCCTGTTCTCCATCGCATGGTCCAGCGACGGTACGCAGGTGGCCGGCGCATGCTGCTGACTGGTGCATCTCCAGCGCTGTACGGAGGAGTGTTGTGTGTGTGTGTGTGACGTGTGTCTGTGTGTTTCAGTGGTCCCACTCGCTAGCCAAGCCCAACACGGGCAGTCTGTTCTCCATCGCATGGTCCAGCGACGGTACGCAGGTGGCCGGCGCATGCTGCTGACTGGTGCATCTCCAGCGCTGTACGGAGGAGTGTTGTGTGTGTGTGTGTGACGTGTGTCTGTGTGTTTCAGTGGTCCCACTCGCTAGCCAAGCCCAACACGGGCAGTCTGTTCTCCATCGCATGGTCCAGCGACGGTACGCAGGTGGCCGGCGCATGCTGCTGACTGGTGCATCTCCAGCGCTGTACGGAGGAGTGTTGTGTGTGTGTGTGTGACGTGTGTGTGTGTGTGTTTCAGTGGTCCCACTCGCTAGCCAAGCCCAACACGGGCAGCCTGTTCTCCATCGCATGGTCCAGCGACGGTACGCAGGTGGCCGGCGCATGCTGCTGACTGGTGCATCTCCAGCGCTGTACGGACAAGTGTTGTGTGTGTGTGTGTGACGTGTGTCTGTGTGTGTTTCAGTGGTCCCACTCGCTAGCCAAGCCCAACACGGGCAGCCTGTTCTCCATCGCATGGTCCAGCGACGGTACGCAGGTGGCCGGCGCATGCGCCAATGGTCACATCTTACTGGCGCACATCGTTGACAGGTAACATTATTATTCAGACCTCTTGCAGGATCCTCATTCTCGACATTTCAGAGATTTCAGAGATTTGTGGTAGGAGATGAAATAACTTTCTCATCTCACCATTCCATCTTATTTTTTGGTCGTTTTGGTATTCCCGAGTTGAAAATCGTCAAATATGAAATGGAATTATTATCTATTATATGAGGGATACCCTTCATGAGGCTAGCAGATTATAGCCAATGGCAGCCCGTGAAAATGTGAACAAATAGTATGCACTACCTTCCTTACTTCCCTAGTTAATTATCCTGGTGGCAGTGATGCAAAGCCAACTCGAGTGCTATGCACAATATTTTACAACTCACTTTGGCATTTCACCAACCAGGAGATTGTGAGATGAGATTAATTGGGTGGAATTCTGGTAATCTCACTGAAAATGGCTGATTGGTATCCTTGAAACACTAATTTCACATTTCATGGCAATCCACATTTCAATTGAAAATCTCATCACACATTTGGTTAGTGAAATGTCAAAGTGAGTTGTAAAATATTGTGCATAGCACTCGAGATGGCTCTGTATCACTGCCACTAGGATAATTAACCAGGGAAGGCAGTGCATCCTATTTGTTCACATTTTCACGGGCCGCTATTGGCTATAATCTGCTAGCCTCCTAAAGGGTATCTTACATACAATAAAAACAATTTCATTTCATATTTCACGATTTTTCAACTCGAGAATAGGAAAACGGTGAGAAGTGAGATAAAAAAGTGGAATGAGATAATAATCTCATCTCATTTCACTCATCTCATCTCATAATCTCCTAATCTCGAGAATAAGGGTCCAGATTAGTGGTGAGATTTCCAGATGGAATGTGGAATGACATGACGCTGGAAATGAAGATTTCAGGAATACCAATCAGTCGGTTTCAGTGGAATTATTGGAATCCCAACCAAATTTTACTTATTCCACATTTGATAAATCTCGAGAATATGGCCCAGTTGCATGCCCCTGTGATCAAGACATTCAACCTTTTGATGGCATTGTTTTACCCTCATTTCTAGGGGTGTGCCAATCCATGTTTTTTATTTCAAACCGAATCCGAACCGAATCTTCATAAAAAGTACCGAATCCGAACCCGAATCTTTTCAACATGCATTGTGAAGCGTGATAATGGGACAAACGACACTGCTGATCAAGTTACACTTGAAAATCCTATCTCAGCATTCTCATAATGACTAGAAACTGCGAGGTATTCCACTGAAAACGCGTTTAATAAATGTTTTATCATGAAGAAGCATCATTTTCTCAATTTCCATCATTTTTATTCAATGCGCAGTTATAAACATCGTAGCTGTTTGCTGCATGGCATCTGTCATCCTACTACTGCGTGGTCGTGACGTGTGTTGTCTAACCTTGACAAGGACGAGACCAAAGATCTTAGTATCTAACTTCGTTAATGAAGCTAGATACTAAGGTCTTTGACGAGACTTTCGTTCGTCCGACTCGAGACGGCCGAGCGCCAATCGAAGCCGGCCATACATGACGACACCACCCACTCGCAGGCTAGTGCGCATCGCACTTGCTCACGCGATCTAGAAAGTTGACAATGCAATGTTGCCACGTTTTTGGCGCCAAGATTAGAAATTTTCGAATCTCTTATGTTGGACCGAATCCGAATCTGAAAGTGGATTCGGATTCGATTCGAAAAACATGGATTCGTACACCCCTACTCATTTCATCCCCTTTAATATATTGCTACTAGCCCATTCCAGTTCCCACGAGTTAATGTTCAGGTAATCAGTGTTTTCACAAGTCTAGCTGTTTATTGCCCGAGGTTCGTACCAATCCCGTACAAGTCGTTGAAAGACGGTAACAGTCAGTGAACGCACGTTCAGGAATTAACAAGAGTTGCGTATCTATATGCAGCAAGCCCTCGCTAATCCCAAATACAAGAGAACCCAGAAAAATAATTTCGATTTATGAAAATTTGGATTGACTGAAAACGAAAAAACTCCTTTTCCTCGAAAATCATCACACTTCTCGGTTAGAATTGAAGCAATGTTGTATTGCGCGCGGAGAGGAAGCTATACCACACGTGAGAGAAACCGCTTCACTGGTCGCGTACTTGGCTAGCCGACAAGGCACGATCGTTATATAGCCTGCTTCCGTTGGCGCTCGGCCGTCCCGAGCCTGACGAAACGAGTGTTCCGAGCTTACCGCACGTGAGACAAACCGCTTCCATGTGTATTGAGTATCGTATGTACTCGGCTAGCTGACAACGCACAATCGTTATACAGCCTGCTTCGTTTGGCGCTCGGCCGTCCCGAGTCC